>ML732344.1:0-68804 GCA_009176345.1 Aspergillus leporis | reverse complement strand
AAAAAAAAAAAAGAACAGAGAGAACGTGGAAAAATGTGATGCATCACATCTGTATGAAATGACAATAATTACTAGCAAAAGAACAATATATAGTCCCAGGGTTGTCAGTGTAACATATTCTGATGTTGAAGAGAAAAGAGAAAAAATTGTCCAAGTCAGTCGCTATATGATGCGATGCACTCTAGGATTTTCAAAGGGACATGAGGGGAGAACAACTCATGATGCTCGGAGATAAGTCACAACAGATTTTCATGGAACAGGAATGGACTATTGTTTCCACCAGTTTGGCGCCGGTGGATATTAATTGGGTTGGTGAGGGACGCTTGTGTCGCAGCTTCTTTGGGTGCCGCTGAAGGCCAATAGTTCGAAGGGGGTGTTTGTTTGGTTTGGCTTGGTTTCACTCTGTTTTGGTTTTTAAGTTTGTTGCTATGATTACCTGACACACTGTACGGAGCCAGGCAATATGTAGGAAATTGAATAAGTTTCGTTTTTTTTTTTTCTTGAATAGTACATAATAAAGTAGCTTCAGATTACACTTTTTCATTGATGATTGGCGTGACTGTTAAATATGACATGGGTACTATTGTACTCAGAATTGTACTTTGTAATGGCTATAACATCACGTTCTAAGATTTGAATCGGCTTTCCGGACAACTTTAAGCGCCAGCAGCAGCCCTGAATCACCGCCCACGGGATGGGTCGCAAGGGAAGAGCCCCTACATTAGCTGAAAGTAGTTTAGTGGGGGAGTTGTCAGCTGGTTTGTTGTATAGGTTTTTGGGGGGATTTTTATGTTTTTTTTTTTCCCTTTTTCCTGTCCCCTTTTGCCCCCTCCTCTTCTCTTTCTCTCAAGCTTTTGAGTGATACAATAATACTCATAACTGTTAAATCTTCATTTAGAATAAAACCATTTGCTAGCATTGTCATAGAGCTTTAGTTGTACAACATGTTGTAGGTTATTGATTGAACAGCTAGAAGCATAGTATCAGCACTAAAAACTGGATCCCCGAAAAGCACCATCATCTTGTCACAGAAGTGTCAGATCATCAGCGGATGAGTCCTCAGCAGAAACAAACCATGTCTCAGCCTCTACCAATAAGATCGATTTTTATCCACTTCACCTGAGGGCTCAGGAGTTTTGATGATTATTACCCTATGAAAGTCCTCCATTCTCTTAGTCTGTTTATTATTATTAATATCATTAGAATAACTCATATCAATATTCTTCCGATCTCCCTTCAAATCCACGTTACAGGAACCTAAGTGTACACCTGTAGTAGGTTCTACCCTTAAGAGGATGTAGTGAGCAGCTCAAATTTCCCTTTCCCCCACCCCACATCCGAGCTCCATACATGACTTGTCTTGTCTCTTGACTGCCACCCAATCAATACCATACATACACAACTCTTTTCTTGGTAGTTTTTTTCTCTTTTCTTTTTTCCCCTTCTCATGTTTCCAATCTGATTTATTTATTTTTTATTTGTTCTTAAATGGTTTTTCTTATGATTATTTATTACCCTTAAGATTATATTCCCACTAGTGTTGTACCGCGTTGAATTACCGTTTCTCAATCCTGATTGATTGATGTGATTTTCTCCTCTTCAGTTCTTTGTCCCACTGATCTTTCTTTCTCTGCTTTGCCATATAGTCTGGAAATCTACTAGATAATCATCATCATATCCGCTCTTCTTCTGATTCACCCCTCCTCCTCTTCCTCTTCCTTTTTCTTCTTTTTCTCTTCCTCCCCCCCTCTCTTTCCTTTCTCCCTCCCCCTCTCCCTTTTCCTCTTCTTTTATATCCTTTCTTCCTTTCCACTCTAGGAGAGGTGGTGAACTCCCTTTTTAGGACACCTGCGTATCGCTGGGCCAGGCTTGTCGACATCCCGGTCCATTACCTTCGCTTGCTCGCTCTGGATCGTTCTCCCGCTTTAACCGACCTCTCAGAGTCGCCGCACTGCCGCCCTGCTACCTTCAGTTAACCGCTGTTCCCAAGCATCCGGCCACACCTCATCACAGTCCCACCCCCGAACTGGTTGACCAACGAGGTGTCACATTTCTGTTGGCTCCCTTCTTTTCACTCCACATTCTCCCTCCCTCCTTCTCGCCGTGGTGGTTCATTGCTGTTGTGGTCTTGGTGTCGGGTTGGCTTTGTTTCCAGAGCTTTCGCCCCCTTCGTTTCCAGTGCTCTATTGATCTCAGCAATATAGCCGCCTGCACCGCTGAGCTTGGTGATTCGCGCACTCTCTGATTCGACGTCACCTTGCCTTACAAATACCCAAGCGCCTGGCAAAAGAAAGCTTGATATCTTGTCGGCTACACTTCGCGTGACGTTCTGGAACATCCAAAAGACACTGGGTGGTACAGTCGTCTCTGTTTACAGGAGAATTAGTGGTTTATATACGGCATAGGGCGTGACTTGGATACAGTGCTAAGAGCCCTCGGTTTTCCGCATCGATCAGCTACCTCGGAATTCGTTTTCGGTATATAGGTTCGTACCTCTTTTGCGATCATGTCTACTGCAGTTGCGCATGCCACCGCTGCGCCGTTAGCATCTTCGCACATGAACCGCGATCCGAGCCCCAAAAGTTTCCCAGCTTTGGCACCCACAGCTTCTGGTAGCCAGTCTACCTCCACGCCGCCTCGGCCTTTGGGGCCTTCTCGGGATGGGTCGTCCGCAAAGAGTTCGCCGTCTGGGAGAAAACACACGTCGCCATCGTAAGCACCATGCTAGGGCCCAGAATGATCATTTACGGCATGGAAAGGCTGACATTTTATCAGGTCGCAGAATGGAAGTAATGCTCCCAGAGTCATCGTCAAAAAAGAGCCCCCATCCTCGCCTGCAATGCAGACACATTCTCGGCCTCGACCTCGCAAACTAGATCTGTCAACAAGTCTTCCGACCTCCGGAGGTTTATCAGCTCGCCCTCCTGGTGGTCCCCTGACAGCAAATATGCAGGAGGTTGGAATTGCCTGCCTATCGCCGGGTTTTCAGACACACAATCCGATTATGAGAGAACAGTTACAAAGGAGTCTGTCCGTAAGAGACCAACAAAGGTCGATAATTGAATCACGATTGCAAAGGTCGGCCAAGGATGACGGCCCGGATGGGATAAGGCCATCGGAATCCTCGTTCGGTCTTCCCAGGGCTACTTCTTCGAAACGCAGACCTCCTCCAGGCCTGTCTATTGTACCACCGTCTGCTGCACAATTTGCCAACGAGCGTGTTATCCAATCCGCACCACTGCATCAGACCTTTACTGGCCGGCACCAACCTCAGCCGTTGACACGCCATATTGCCAACCAAAGTCCTACACTAGGCTCAACGTCTCATGTACATCATGT
Organism: Aspergillus leporis; assembly: GCA_009176345.1. NCBI lineage: Eukaryota > Fungi > Ascomycota > Eurotiomycetes > Eurotiales > Aspergillaceae > Aspergillus > Aspergillus leporis. The sequence goes on along the minus strand of ML732344.1, from coordinate 65,465 downwards.
CCCTGCCACCCAAACGAACAACCGACTTCCTCCGCTTTCCGACGTTTTCGGTTCAGATTCTTTAGGCTCCCGCGAGCGGGATGCGAACCGCGCACCTTTTTATCAGCATGCAACCAACTCCAATTCTTCTCAGTCGAACAACTTGCCACCGTTGCCATCTCCCAGGATCCCGGGAAACACCGCGCAGGCTTCTAAGCGACCCCGGGAATACCATTCTGCAGAGGAAGCTGTTCAGGAGCTGTCAGGTGGACGGGAAGATTTGTTGCCACGCATTGTGCACTATGGAGGTCATCAACCCCCGACCCCACCATCCCCACGTACTGTCAATGGTCAGAACAAGTCCGCAGTAGCCCATTCAGAAGCGGTACCAATGGCCAGTGCACAGCTTCCCTCGTCCCAACCCATGTATCCCTCTGAGAGAACCGCTCGCCGTCGCACCCGGAGTGAGTACGAGCAGGACAATGGAAGCCCACCCTTGGGACACGGTCCTGAGCCCCAATATCGACCAAATCCAGCTTTGGCACCCGGGGCAGGTGCCAGTTGTGGACCATTTGGAGCCGGAAGAGATTCGCCTGAAGCCCAGCGGAGAAAGAAAGAGGAGTTTTTGGGCCTTTGTGCCAGAGCATGGGACCTGTTCCATTCGTGAACTACGTATTCATCACAGCCAAGCTTCTTTCTTACCCTTCAACGTCTACAATTTTCGCTCAGTGGTTCAAAGCGGGGATTAATTCTCTAGCTCTATCTTCTGTCCGACAGCAACGTGATACTATAGCTCGGGTCACAGGCCACCTGCGGTATATTGCGAGACAATCGTTACTCCGATATGTCTTAATATTGGGCGCTGTCAGCCATCTGGACATGATGAATATGCATGATTATCTATACGAACAACATGAACAGGATGCCATCCGAACCAGTGGAGCGTTAGGTTGTTTTGACGTTGCTCTCTCGTCTTATCTTTACATTCTTACGCTTTACTTTTTTATTTTTATTTTTATTTTTTTCTTCGAGTTTATACCATTCAGGGTCTAGATTGAAGGGTGCTTTGATGGGCACCGCTCAATGGACTGCGAGGCGTTGCTTTGTGATTAGGGTTTCTTTTTTGCCAAGACCACGTGAGAATCATGTTGACGCCTTCTCTGCTGCCTCCACTCATTTATCCTTTTCTCGTTTCTGATGTCTTGCTGGGATACCATTGGTTCGATCGTTCTACCATTCTTACCTTGCATCCCCTTTGGATGATTTATGCTTTTACATTCTTTATGATCCCCATTCTTCGCTTGGGTATTTTGAATTTACGACTGGGGCGTCTTTTTTTGGAACGAGTTCGCGTGAAGCGTTGGGAAGCACATAAATCCTTCCACTTAATGATTACTAATACCGTGGTGTTGTTTAAACGGGGATCTGTAGCTACGCTTACTATTGTAATGCCGTGCATTTGGAAGTACTGTACAGGCTTGATGGCGTGTACTCACTTATACATTGAGATACAACGCCGATGTTGCAGCTGCGTAAACGTGGCAAGGTTGATTCTCAGCAGAGGATACGACAGGTGAATAAACAATTCGATGCATAACCGTATTAAACATAGCTTCAATAACGCCGTCGGAATCGTCTCACTCCATCCGCCGTCGTTTCCTGCCGCCACCACCACCATCATTGACTTCACCACCCATTCTGCGTTCCATGGGCATCTCTTTTCTTTCCTTGGACGTAATCTTCTTCCGTCTTCTTTCTAGGGCTTTCGCGCGGTCCTTCGAATTCATATTTTCGTATTTCTTGAGCAGCACTTGCTTCTTGAGATCTGACTTCTTCAGATAGTACGGGTTGCTCTTCTTTCCTTCGCGGATGAGCTGCTTCTCCCGCTTCTTATGCTCTGCCAATATCTCATCTTCTCGCTTCCTGTTTTCAATTGCACGTAGACGGTCCGAGGTGGATCGGATTTCACGCTTCAACTCCTCCTTCTCATGGGCGTTCTTGGTTCTAGCGAATCTCTCTTTCAGTTCTTTCAGCTCCGAAGAACGATAGTCGTCCAAGAATGAGTATGCCTTCCTGGCGGCGTCAGCATCATGGCGACCGCTGTGGCCGAGCACGGTTGGGTCAAATCGTGGGTCTCGCGATTTGGGTACCGACGGAGGTTCGATGACAGTTCGCTTGCGGGAAACGGCATGTTTGGACGATTGGACCATGGGGGCGTGTTTCGAAGAGCGTGAGAATTTGCTCGAGTCCTTGGATGTCCCCGATTCTTGACGCTTCTGCTCCCGTGCCTCACGGATTCGCGCTCTGATGTCGTCTAGTGGCGATGAGGTCGGTGGGGATTCTTCTGTCAGCTTGGCAGTCTTCGCTTTGCGCTTGGTTTTTGGGCCCAGTGATGCTTGCGCTTTAGCGAGGGCTCCAAAAGATATGCTAGTAAGAGACGCTTGAACATCATCTTCGCCTCCGCTGTCATTATTTTCGCCATCTTCCTCATCTACTAATTCGCTAGGCTCGTCGCCATCGGACTATTGCAAAGGTCAGAAGGTCATTGTAGGCTACGTGAATAGGGGCTTCGAAACGAACGTTATCATCAGACACATCTAGTGCTTCATCCCCAAGATCATCTGAGCCAGACTCATCCGGCCGCCCATCAGCGCTTCTTTCTTCCGTTGTTGATTCTTCCGAGTAGACATCCTCGTCTTCGTCCGGTAAAGCTCGCACGCGGCGATTAAGGAGATCAGAAATCGCCATATCCTCGGTAGTTATGGCCGGAAAACAACCGACACAATAAGCGCACAATAGAATGGCAATGGGCTAAAAGGGCAAGACACAAGTAAAAAATCCAATCATAGGCGGACGGCGGTGAAGTCGGAGCAAAAAAGTGAACCGATACTGCCGGGCATAAAGGCGGTAAGTTGGGCGGCTTGGCTCTCGTTGGTGGATCTGGACCGTTTGTCACGATTTTATATTTCATATTTCGCTATCATTTTCATTGCATTTTTGTTTGCTCACTTGGAAATTTTGCTGTTTGCTGTATCACATATTTGTGTGCCCATGGGATGCCGCCCATGTATGGTCATCTCTTCTAGTACTTTCACTCCAGCTCTATCGACTTCAATTGCCATATCGCATGATCGCATGTTTCAGAGTGGGGCTTCCTACAAGGTGCGTGGGCAATACAATTATTCGCATGTCCTCTAATAGATAACTAACTTTGATAGTTCTTCGCGCAGTCTATCGCAGCATCATACTCTACCTCGACCTTGGTCGCGCGCTTGCGTACCTCGAAAGAACGACTGCCAGTTTCCGCCATCTGCAAAAGATTACCCGGCCTTGGAATGGAACAGCAGAGAGCTGTAGGAGACAATTTGTCTAATGCTGATAATAGACTGGGGTACGGTGAAACCCAAGGGAGCGTAAACAACAATCTCAGGGCATCATGGAGACCGTATCGAGGTCGTTGGAATACGAAGACTGTGTCTCGTGGTGACCCAGCCAGAACTGCCTCACAGGCCCCTGAGAGAGTTACGCCTAATAACTCGCGGAAAGCCCGTAGCCTACGCAATCAAGCATCAACGGATGGGAATGTGAGTTCAGACGCACAGATACATCGATCTCGTCTAGAACGGCCTTTTCCCGTCCATCCAGCGCTGCCGTCCTCGCAACCATCTTCTTCACAGAACAACTCGCACATTGGGGCCAATTACAACGGATCAAGCACTCCTTCGAATCTCAACATGCCGATGTCCCCTGGCGTCCCAGGTACGGTGGTTTCGTTCAATGAGCAAGCACTTAAACTTCCATTTTTCTCTCAAAATGTCCCGAATCAACAGTCGCGGTTTCAGCCTTCTTTGGATCATTCTGCATTTGGACCTTTTAACACTCCTTTGCCAAATGACATGAATAATCCTATGAATATGTACCCCCTCATACCTCCCCCCCCTTTCATGATGAACTTTGGTCTTGATAATGCGGCAATGGCAGGACCCCTGTTGGGTAGCTTCCCGCCATTTCCCTTTGATCCTATGGCTTTTGCAGCAGCTGGTTCTGCTGGGGGAGACGGATCAGGCATGTCAGGGCAACCGCCTGTCGAGACACCGGCGACGAAGCGCAAAGTTTCGCCGCCCGCTAAACCTCCCTCTCCAACCAAAGCCTACATCAAACAGGCATCCTTACCGCCCACGTTGGTTGCTTCTCCGCAGCCACTGCTTGTCATTTTGGACCTGAATGGCACGCTAATCTATCGCAAACACCGGCGGTTTCCTCCTTCTTTTGCCAGAAGGGCAGGCTTGGACGAGTTTCTTAACAATTTGTTGAAAAATTACAAAGTCATGATTTGGTCTAGTTCTCAGCCCAATACGGTAAAAGCGGTTTGCGACAAGCTCTTTCCGGGTAAGAAAAGGAGCGCTCTGGTTGCAGAATGGGCCCGTGACAAGTTTGGTCTTCCAATATCTCAATACCGGACCAAGGTTCAAGTCTACAAAACATTGGAGACGGTATGGAACAATAAGAAGATTCAATCATCATTCCCCAAACACCACAAAGCCGCGCAAACAGGAATGCAATCGAAGACACGATGGGACCAATCCAACACGATCTTGATCGATGATAGTAAACTTAAGGCTCTCAGCGAACCAAACAACATCCTTGAGATCCCGGAGTTCACCAATCAAGCAACTGTCGACGAATCCAAGATTTTTCCCAAGGTCACGCAACTTCTCGATGAACTAGCAAAACATGATGATGTTAGCAAGGTTCTCCGTCACTGGAACACAGAGCTGCCCGAAAATCAAAGCATTCTTGGGCTCGACCTCGGCCTCAAACCCCACGGGGTCGACCGGCATCATACGAATAATAAAGGCACCACCACCGTTGGCCATCACCGCTCACTCTCCAACTCGGCATCCTCTCCGCTATCCCAACGATTGATTCCAACCGAGCCCTCAGCCATCGCGCAAGCCCGCAAAGAGAGGCGCAAAATACGCAAGGAACAACGCAAGGCCCGCAATCTGGGACTCGCTCAGGAGATAAAAGAGGACATAAAAACCAGCCAAGACGAACGAATTGCCGCTCTTGAAGCAGAGACAGCCGCAACTGCAGCAAAGGCTTCTATCCCAGCCGGCGTGTCTCCAGCTGCCTGTGACAATGTGGCCATCCAGCCTACACATGAACGGTCACCATCACCCGCAACTTCTTGTTTATCTGCTGAATCAGAGAATTTCCTTCTAGACCGGTTAGAGGACTCTTTAAATACTAAACTTGAATGAGCCTAAAATTCATAGACGTTGGATGAGGTATGTTGGCTCATGTTGTTTTTGCATGCTTGATCTAGAGGTGCGTGCACATCGTATCCTGATTCCCCATGTCTGAAAACGGTACTGTTCGGTGCATGAATAGATAGATACATATGCTTGTTACTATATTAGATACCCAAGAATCGATGAACATGATTTAATGTAAATGGATATCTTCCTTGATCCAGTCAAACATTCATATCTCAGAGACCACTAAGGATCAGAATATAGCTAGTTATCAATACAATAAACTCTTTGTCATCAAGACTTGTGTAAGTGGATGATCGAGATAACAACTACGCATTATCCTTGATATTGGAATCAATAAATTGGTTATATTTATCGCAGGCGTGGGTAGATCAGAGTTGAAAGTTGATGGTAGAATTATCTTTTGACTTAACTATATGTCGTGTACTAGCTGCCCTCTGTCTTTATCTTTTTATATGTCCCAGAATCATATCGGTCTTTCTCGACATCATACAAGGAAATATGTATACCGACAATCCGCAAGAGAAGGAACAGGACAAAAACATGGACACGGGGATATGCTAAAGTTTAGCCACACTCAATATATATATATAGCTCTTGTGTATTTCCTATTCCCCTAACCTCTCTCTTTTCTTCTTCTGACCCCAGAACTCCTGCTACGAGGTTATTGAGTCTAAAGAACACATACAAAGACAAGAAGGCACCTCTCGGTTCGTTGGTGTGGGATCTTTTTGTTGTAAATTGCTTGAAGTATGCGCCTCCGGTACAGGGTATATGGATATAAGCAATAGCACTACATGAAAGTTGGACAAGCTTGGGTGGTAGAACCAACTGATGTGTTTTGGAAGGGTGAGGGGATGAATTTGTACGTTTCGAGAGGTTTGTTAAGTCGCCAGACGCCATCTTCGCTGTATCAATGCATATACCTTTGACCAAAATGCAGTATATCTAACATCATACACAAGAATGATTTTCACAATACCTTCTTGCTTTTAAGTCTTGATTAGATTGTACTATGGGACTGGTGTCTAGAGTTTACAAAGTATTACGTGCACAAGTCTGAATGTGGTCAAGCATGAACAAAGTGCTATTCAGTGCTAAATTAGGTAGCTACTGTGTCATCCAACATCTCAATTCGTAAGCGTGACATGATCAAAAAGGTTTTTTGGAAAACATGAACCGTCGTGGACAGCATGGACATAGGACGGAATTTGGATCGGGCGAAGAGCAGAACGAAATACTCTCCGACCCTAGGGTATAAAGGGAAGTAGATTTTTTATGGCGGAATTTGAAAGCCACCTAACGATAAGAACATAGGACGTAACATCATAAACCTGCCACGGCGCCTAATGCACTAGCTTATTTGAAGACGTGACCATCAACCCAGGGGTACTCCTTGCCCTCGATGAAGATAGGGGCATCCCAGGCCCACATGTCATCAACGTGCTTGCGGTCCTCCTCCTTGGAGGGGTCGAGCTTCTCGAAATTGTAGCTCTCCCAGTCGGGGGCAACATCGAAGGCGGGCTTGAACTCCTGGCCACGGACCATGAAGACACCACGGATGGCGCAGTTGTAGTTGGTACCGAAGACGGACTGAGCACCGAATAGGTACTTGCGAGAGGCCTCAAGACGAGCGTGGAAGCCACCAATCAGGTTGTTGGCCATGAAGGTGAGCTTGAGCTCGTTGTCGTACTTGTAGTCGACCTTCCACAGAGAGTACTCCTCGGCATTGAAGTTCTGCCAGAACCAGGGAAGAGCAGTGGGGCGAGTGTCCTCGTTAGAGTAGGTACGCTTCCAGTCATCAAGGACAAGAGTGGGCTTGCCGAGGACCTCAAGGGGGTGCTTCGGCTTCTTCTCGCCTTCGGGCTTCTCAGCAGCGGGGGCGGCAGCGGCAGCGGGAGCAGCCTCCTTCTTGGGCTTCTCCTCCTTCTTGGGAGCAGTGTACTTGATGATTTCGTCAACGAGGACGGGCTTCTCAACAACAGCCTTGAAGGCGGGCTGGTTGACGATGGTCTGGTACCAACGTGAGACAGCAGGGTTCTCAGAACGGAACTTCTTGTCCAAGACGGTGGCAAAGGCACGGGTGAGGAGAGCGGCAGTGTAGATATCAGCCAGGGTAACACGCTCGCCAACGAGGTAGGTGTTGCTAGTGAGGTGCTTCTCAAGAACGTCGGTGTTCTTCAGGGCAGCCTTGGCGGCGTCGTCAACGTTCTTCTTGTTGTAGGGGTCCTTGCCCATGAGGGGACGGTACCAAGCGCCGAAGCGGGGGAGAAGCTCCGAGTTGGCATAGGACAACCAACGGAGGATGGAAGCATAGTCCTGCTTAGTCTTACCCAGCAGGGTGGTCTTCTCATTCTGGGAAGTCACTTGAGTCACAATTAGCGAAGTTCGGTGGAAATATAACCCAAAGTGTAGCAACTGCAAAAATTGCGTGAAATGGTTTTTTCTTTTTTCTTCCCCCCCACAAAGGTGGGGTAAAAGAAAAATTTTCAGAGATAAGTTTATCAACACTGTGTTTCTGCCAGGGATAACTAGATAATAAAAATTGCTCATCATATAAAGAGGCGTGCATAGAAAATGATAACGAACATAAGAATCCTCTTGTTTCGCGAGATACGTACCGTAGACAGCAATGGCAATGGCCTCGGAGAGGGCGTAGCCATTGGCACCCTCGAAAGCAGGGACCTTGCCAAGGGGGCTGAGCTTAGTGTACTCAGCAGACTTGTTGAACTCGGCGTTGGAGTCAGCCTCAGTCTTAACCAGCTCGACGTCCACGTCGTTGGCCTTAGCCGCGACGAGGATGGCGATGGTGCGAGGGTTGTCCTGTTGGAGGGGACCAATTAGCCAGATGTTCCCAAGGTAACCCCCATGTCGATCTCCAAAGTATGAATTCTCATGAAAGAATAACTCCGATGATAGCAGATAGGATCACTAAGAGGTATCACATACAGGGAGACCGTAGAGCTTTCCGAAGGCCATTGTGAAAGACTTGTCTTTGGGATGACTGGGGGAAAAAAGAAAGAGAAAAGAGGAAAAGAGGAGGGGAGGAGAAGGAAGGATGTCGAGGGGTATAAGAACGAAATTTTGTGCGAATCAGACGGAGCCTCGGCGCCGGAGGAACGTTTGCTCGCTCACGTGACCGCTCCGTCGAAAAACCTCAGGATGGCTGGAGACGGCCAAACGCATCTGGCCGGTGATTCGACGTCTTTTCTTTCCATTGTCCCCTTCCTCTACCCTCGACCCCTCAGGTAAAGCCTCCGCTAGCCGGCACAGTTTGCATCATGGCCTGGCAGAGCCCGAACTGCTTTGTGCACGCGATGCAGTCCGTCCGTCGGACGGTTCAATTGCGGACCTTCCTTCACACTCCCAAGATCTCCGCCTCTCCTCTTCGGACGAATACTACCCCGGCTCTGTCACAATCACAAAGGAATGCCCGAGGGTATGCGACTGAGGCACAAGTGACCGAAATAACTGAGGTACATGCGGCGCCAGAGATTAAATTTGAGAAATTCTACGCCCAACCCGCCCGGATCATTCCTGCATCACCCGCCTACTTTTCCGGCAGCCCCAAGTTCATCGACCACCTGCTCAATCTTGAGGCTATCCTAGCTAAATGGGCTTCATTACCCACTGTCGCTCCAAGCGAGGCCCCCCGCATGGCGTGGTTCAAATTGGCCCAATTCCGCGACTTCGTCGGCGAGCCTGTTCCGACGAAGAAATATAAGAACCTCATTAAGATCTTACAACGCCTCAATAGAATCAACCCGAGGCTCATGCCACATGAAGTACGCGATACCCTGAGAACCTTTCTTCGTCCTGGAAACCCTTATGGGAACAAGCCAGTACCAGCGACGGTGGACGAGATGGGCCGGGCCCGTGGTAAAGGAAAGCGGAAGACATCCTCAGCCGTGGCTCATCTAGTAGAAGGAGAGGGCGAGGTACTGGTCAATGGAAAGACCCTAGTTGAAGTGTTCCCTCGTCTACACGATCGGGAGAGTGCGACATGGCCCTTGAGATGCACATCCAGATTGGACAAGTACAACGTGTGGGCTACCGTTCGAGGAGGAGGAGTTACTGGACAAGCTGAATCCCTTACTTTGGCTGTGGCACGGGCATTGTTGGTTCACGAGCCTGGATTGAAGCCCATCTTGCGCAAAGGTACGTATATCTCGCGTGCCAGTGGCCGTGGCGTTCTTACGTTGCTGACCGTCATCTTACAGCTGGTGTTATTACGGTGGATGCGCGTCGTGTGGAGAGAAAGAAGCCTGGTCATGTTAAGGCCCGCAAGATGCCTGCCTGGGTCAAGAGGTGAAGCAGGCCTATCCCCTGTTGTCTCGGTAGCTTCTTTCCTATTCTTCTCATCTTTTCTCCTTGCTGTATTATTCCATTTTTCTTTGTGATCCTTGACGATGTATATTCTATATTGCACACATCGCATCAGATGTCATGGCGGTCGTTTCAAAATACGACACTGCATGGTCTCGGTGATAAGCATGTACCTTAGCTACTGGCGTTAATCAGCTGATTCAATCGAACTATTGGACAAGAATGTAGCACAGAATTTTGACACTTCTATTGAATAACCGGGGAAAAGCGCCCACTGAATAAGCTGGTTTCAGATTTTGACCTGCTCGGCGAGTTTGTCAAATTGAACACGGCCACCTTGTTCTGTGACACAGTGACAGAAATATCTTCTGTCATACTGGAAATTCCCCAGAACATAGAGTGCAAGCTGGGGTGAACATGGGAGTTAGGAACCGCATGAACTATTCCAAAGCGGCCAGGCTCTGCCGTGCGCATTTGGTTTATCGGCAAAATATGACCCGTTGGGCACTGGCAGAGGCTTGTTACACATTCAAGCCCAAAAATCGGTAGTTTCAGCACACTATCATGTGGCGCTAAGTCCGGCCAGTTGACATCTGGCTCCAAGAGGTGTTCGTCTGATCATGTCGGACGAATACGGCCCGGGCGTAAGCGCACATTGCAGATATAGGGGTATGCCGGCTTTTATCGAATTTGACTAGTGTAGTTACACAGATTCCGCACTATGCTCCAACTCGGATAAAGAAGCATTCTGGTCTGGAACTACCGAGTCAGTTGCTGGCTGCTCATGCGTACCATGAACTACGGATAAGAGCCTCTTGACTGCATGGCTGAATCTTTCATCTGTTGTGATCCTTCAGGAGAAAGTCTGGGCCGGTACAATGCAGGAGACCGAGCAGCTCAATGATTATACATGTGCTGAGCACGGACGACGACTTGTATCCAAGCATGGGAGCTGACGTGCATGTTACACAGACGACTCAGCCATCGCTCGACCATGCTGCAGAAGCGGGAAAGCCAGATGCTGAAGCTTGTACTCCTGCGAGGCTTCCCATCCTTAAAAGTATGATACAGAGGCAATATATATTTTACCTACATACGCACAACTTGCCGTGCCGGTGGACCGCTGACGACTGGGTCCGACATCAATTTTATTCGGATATCGCCTGATTGTGTAAGTCTCAACAAGCGTCAGAGCGGCTCCCCGTGTCTGATGACGGTATGGTAAGACGCAAAATGTTCTTCATGTTGATGTCACCCAACAGTTCAGAAGGTATAGGTCCAATGGCCCTTAGCCCCGGCACCAGCAAAGGCCGCGGAGAAAGCAAACGGTGAAGATAAGGTGGAAATCTACCGAAGGGTAGGTCAATAAGGAAATCAGTGCTGCAATTGCCAGCACGATGGTAGCTGAGCGATTGTTGGCCAAGTCCGGGGTAATGAACAACTGATTGTATCTGGTGGCCGTCGGGCGATAATATTGCTGGCTGAGGTCCATTTATCACGATCAATAGGCGCATTGTAAGGGAATGAAACCGGGATATTCCCTGGATATCATCAAGCAAGGGTGATGCGCGAACGGCTTTCTAAGGGGATTACAGCGTGAGTAGAGATAAGTAGTACTTACTAAGGTGGTCGTCGGCCGATGACTGATGAATGGAAGTCATGTATTGTACTATACCTTAGGTATCTATTGAGGGTAGTCAGGTGTCTGGGTCCTGTCCAATTGAGAAGAGCCGCTGAATTTCTGGAGATTTTTTTTTTCAGGATTACTACTGCACCATACTGCGGAATATTCCATGGATAGAGTATGACCCTTACGGCGCATGCATACAGGGTGCATATTTAATTAATAACACGTACATATACATATATGCGGAGAGATGGTCAAGTTGCATTGTCATCCAGATCGATTGACAATTCGCCTCCCATCTAAAGCCCTTTTTATTTCTCACTTACCGAATGCAGTAGGGTCATGGGATCCCGGCTCTTGGGCACTTGCGCGATAACCGCCTCGTAAGGGAGCACTACGCTGGAAGAGGTTTTGACTACGGGATCCGGCCTCGCCCAATTGTTCTAGGCACTCCTCGAGAAACGAAAATAGTGAGGTGATTTTTGTGCCCATCGAAGAAGGGCAAGGAGACGATCGATCTCCGAGGCGGTGGTGGGTGAGCCGGCACAGACTTCGTAAATCATGTACAAAGAGTACTACTGTAGGTACGGCGTGGATCATTGGATGTAATAAAAAATGGTGTAAGAAATGGGGGAAAGATGATTAGCTGCGTGCCACTAATCCGGACTAATATCTCGTCTAAATAGATCTATCCATTCGCAATACCCGACCGATCACGATCATCATAATCATTGCACCGGAAATCTTCCGGTGAGATCCATTGAAGCACTCAACATTGTAGACGACAGACACGGGCACGAGCTGGATATCCACCGTGATGCTAGGTGGGTGGATGTTTGAACTTGAACTATGGAGCAAAAGGATTCAAACCAATTGCAATGGTAAAGCCCAGTATGACTGATTTGAATTGATTTATAAAAGCGCTCACTATGAACTAATTTAGCGTGAGTCTGGGACAGCCTCATTTTTTTGTATTTCTATTATTATTTTTTTTATTTTATGAAATCATTCAAGGCTGATGAGAAATAATTGATTTGCTGACGGTAGGGCATAATATAATCTCAAATAAATTAATCCATGGATATTAGCGCCGCGAATGCCTCAGTCAAAATGAAGAGGTACCATTAAACTAGGGAATGAGTTGGGGAATGATTTCAAACGGCCCCATTGTGAGCTCGCCATCAGACCTTCCTTTTAATACATTATCAGGGACGGGCTTGAAAAGATAACAAGAGGACGGGGGAAAAGAAAAACCATGGAAATTGAAAAAGAAAAAAAAAAGAAAGAGAGAGAGAGAGAAGTGACCATGGTAATTTTAGTTTCTCTAGTGGATACAGGGTAAGAAGAGGTCAAGGCTCTACTCTGTACTAAATACACGGAGTATTGCCTATTTGCAGATCCTCGCCCCTGCTTCTGTTCCGACCCATTGGTCCACCTGCTGCGCACGATCTTTCCCAGCAGTGCGGAAGGTGTGAGACCATAGGATTTAGTCAGGGACTATGGGCATGAGTGTATGTAAGTGACTGTGTTAGGATGGAGATCAATACCTACTACATCCACTCCAGTAAATTATACACTGTATAGCAGAGCCCTTCTTCGAATTAAATTGTTATAAAATTTGACCATCATCTTATGGTACCCAATTATGATGCTGGTCGGAGGGGAGTTTCATATACAAGTGCTAACACGATATGTTCACTTAGAGTACTGTCTATCCTTTCCTCCCAAGGTCATCTCAGTCAGGACCGTCCAGAGACTCCTGTCAACGCCACTAGTGTGTTATCCCATGGGTCCTGTCAACCCTTTAGTCCTCCCGAGTCAGCGGTTCTTCCCGCAACCGAAAGGGAAAAATTAGTTAAAACTGGAATCTCATAGATAGATACCTAAGGTTAGAGTAGAGGCAACCTGGTGTATGTTAATTTCCTTCCCCTTTCGAGATTTGGCCTAGCAACTGATCTGAAATAATTGAATGTCATTGACTGCCACTGATCCTTTCGCCCCACTTCTGATAGTGGTGTTCTAATATATCTAAATTTTTAATTTATTTTCTTTCTTTCTTCTTCTTCTCCCGCGTGCCTCACGAACTCGTTCCGACAGTATGGTTCGTCAATCGCTCAAGATCATCATCCACCATCTTCATATAGCCTTTCGGAAACCCACTTGGGGAGACCGGTGTCTCGGGCTCCAGGACATTGGATAGAAGTGAATTTGGAAGGATGGATGGACATCTGGGTTAGCTTTATGGGGCTAACTCGGTCCCATGGAACTGGTCATTAACCTTATCGGACCCAAGGCGCAGAGCCACTAAAGCAGAAGGTCCCAGAGTCCTTGCTGCTGGATCCTCTGTTCTTCATATCTAGCTAGGGATCTCCGATTAGCTCCGCCTTCCTGTCTCGGTGGAGGGGTATTATTGTTCTTCTTTTCTTTTTTTTTTGCAAAAAAAATTCCCGGGCTGTACCTCGTACTCTTTCGTAATGATGATGAGGGTGAGAAACATAGTGCGTACGGTGGATGCGCCGGTGGATGTGCTATATCCACCAGTTTCCAGCTGAATGGTCCATCAAAAGAAATGAACGATCAGGGGAAATGGACGAAGAGATCCGGACGCCCTAGTCAGAAGAGGGGCACTGGATGTGATCAGAGAGATAATGAAGATCGTCCACAGCCAGAAGGACTAAATTGAAGCTCATCTTTAGTCGCATGATGACGCTTGGAGACCAACAAGGGAAAAAGAAAATATCAGTCAGTCATACGCATTTGGAGACCGATTCAGGCTTCTTTTCTTTTTCCTTCTGCGCACACTGACTTGCCTGTTTAAAAAAAATTTTAAATTTTTTTTATTTTCCCTCCCCTAGTCATAGTTATTTTTATTTTATTTTTTATTTTTTTTACTCTCTCTATCTAGAGTTTCCTTGTTTTGACTGTCCCCTCTTTTTATTCTTTTTTTTAATATTTTATTATTATTTTGTAAATTCTATTTGGAGACTTCCCCCCCGAGAATCCACACCGCGCCAAAAGAGTCGGACAAGACGATGATACTTGCGCCTCCGCGTGCCATTGTCTGCTTGCCCTCAATTCCGGAAGGCTGATCGACCAGCCCCAGTGTCTTCTAGACAATTTCCTTTGGGGATCAAGCGGCCTCTCTGGTTTGGAACCGTATAAGTAATCGGAGACTCCCACCCATGCCTCTGACTTCCCCCACACTCCCCTCTTCCTCGCCGGTGGTGATTGCTTCCCAATAGAAAATTTGGGCTGCAATTCGGAGCATAAGTTATTGGATCTTACGTCCTCTGGCTGGAAGGAACCCCGAACAAATAAGCACCAACGATTTTCTTATTATTGCTCATAAAAATTGATTTCTTACCCTTACCCCTTTTTGCTCACAGATTTCTACCCAATATTCCCCTCCTTTCCCGTGTGTGCCATTTTATCTCCATAGATCCAAAGAGTGTTGTGCGCCCCGAGTTTATTTGCCTGCGCATTTGCCGTTGGTGCTCGTTTAAGTTTGATACCCTGCAAGGTGCGCAAGTAGTTTAAACCTTTCCCTTGTTCCCCTGCGCAAGTCTATTATTCATTTGTCTCTCAGAAGTCGTTCCATGGCTGATTCCCCTTGTGACGGTGACTGTCTAGATTGTGTGCGTTGGTAGAAGCCGAGTCCTTGTACAAAGTGAAACCGTGAGACGTTTGCGCGCTTAGCTTGCAAGAGTGGTTGGCTTAGATCTTAATCCCTGCTGGTTAGGAACCCGAGAGGAGAGCAAAAGAGGAAAGAGAAGGAAAAGAAAAAAAAGACCTAGAACACAGAACCATACCATCAGACAGGCACAATCCGTTTTCCTGCCACTCCCGCCAAGCTGGCATCGTACGCGAGCCCTCCTCTTTCCCCTCCGGCGCATTGGTCCCTTGACGTCGATCCGCAGTGTAGGGACTCTTTGTGGGACCGGCTGGGTGGTATGGATGGTGATACCCGGCGCATGAAGCAGTATGATCAACCTCGCTTTGCGACAAGACCGGGAATGTCCCGTCGTGCGGTTGCAGATGCAGACCGATACAGGCAGTCTGGTTTACAGCCAGCACGTGGAGATGCAATGTCACAAGCAACGGGACGGCCGCGAATGCCGACGACCTACATGGAATATGGATACACAGACCCTTCCTTTCAGGGCGGTTCGTTGCAAGGGGACGAATTGCAACCGTACCCTTCGTTGCGCGACCAAGAGCGCCAACCGCAACCCCAACAGCAGCAATTACAGCAGTCATTCACTCCCTATGAGCCTGAGATGATCTACAACATCAACCCGCAAGGACCAGCGCAAGCCCCTTATGAGGTCGTGGCACCATACTCAGCCCGGCAATCTGCAGCCATCGACGCACTCTCCGGCCAATTTGCCGTTCCACAGTATTTCCCTCCAAACGAACCGACTGGGGCTGGCGGTCCGGCCCTAGGTGCGCCTTACCTAACCTCTCAGCTGCATCCTTCTACTTATAATCAGCCGGGCCCCATTGGACGCTCAAGCGGCACGCAGCCCTTTCCCACTACCATGGCAGACATGCCTCCCGGGGGGACGACCGGACGCTTCGATCCGTCATCATCGCAACAGCAATCGCAACCAGTACCATCTCAGACCGTATCCGAATCGGTGACCCTAAATGACGCATACGGTCAGTTTCAACGAGCGCTGCGAGGTACCTTAGACCATGCGCGCGCTGGCCGATTGGTGGAGGCGAGTCGATCACTTCTGGAAATCTCCGAGTGGCTTGTGACTAATGCGCGGGAACTTGGTGTGTACTTCTTTAATCTCACTCACTCACTCTCGACCATTCTTACCTTCTTTTGCCCACATTTGTTCAAAGATTTGTGGATGCTTTGCCAGTTTGTTTCATTCAATTGATGTATCTGCGAACGCTAACCTGAGCATCCTGGGCGGATTTAATAAGTAGGGATTCTCCGCGACGATCAGGTGGTCTATGCCGACCGACTGCAACTCTGGAATGATTTTAACATTTGCTGGCTGGCTGTATGCCAGAAGCAGAAAGAGCTGCTGCAGGACCTGTTGCGGACGGGACGTCAACCACCCCGTACCAGTCTCCTGAGTAGTGATTCGATGGATAATTTAGGCAAGGAGCTGATCCAGCTGTGCGATCGCGTGGAACAATTCGGTTTAGTAGATTATCAAATGGGCATCTGGGAAGAGGAGATTCTTGGTGGTAAGAATTTTCCCCCTCCCTCTAAATCGGTCGCTTGTATTTTTTCTTTAGCAGACCTTACTAACAGTAACCCTCAAGTCTTGGGTCAGTGTCTTGATCTCATGGAAAGCCGTCCAGAGGTCCGCGCTCACATGAGCAATGCGCCCACGGCGGCAGGATCTCGATCGTGAGAATCCTACCAATAGCGCTATAATTATGGAGCTCCGGAAATGACGTGCCGCGTCTTAGTGCGATCTAACGCAGGGCCTAAGTTAGGCCCTGGGAAGGTCGGGGACTATCGCGAACTATTGACTGCTAGATTGACTTTGGTGATACACACGCTGGTTCTTCTGTCAACCTCCTTTCGACATAGTCTGGTGTGTTTACTCTCCTCATTGACGGGATCGTGCTACAGAGTGCTCAAGGGTCATGAATTCATCCCCATTCATGATGTAACGCCACATTTTCTCTCTTCTGGTTTATTCGCAAAAACATGGACCGATCGCTGGCGATCCACTCGATCACAACGCCCCACTTTTACTAGTAAGGCCGGAGGTCCTCGAGGGTGCATTCATCATTCTCGGGTATGATGTAGGAGGTAGTTGGTGGGTAAGTCATCTCTGATTGTTTGTTCTCGTTTCGTACATATACCACGGATTCGCATTATTATGGTGTAATGAGGTCGGCACCGGAGTATTATTTGTTGTGATTTAATTCGGTGATATAGAATGGGGGTTGATTTCTTATTGTCCGAGTCTTCAAATGCTCGAAGACGAAAGATGAACATTCACTTTGAGATACCACGACACTTTCATGTTACCCATACAGTTGAGAAAAGCAACAATTGATTTTTCAATCTCTTTCCTTGTTTTCAAGGGGAGGTTCTATTTAACTTTGATTTTAACCCTAATCTTGGACTCAAGACTTATACTAGTATTTACACTACACTCTAACCCGACTAGTTGGAGCCCAGGACCCCTAGATAATCCCCTCAATCGTGATTCCCCAATTGTCAGGTACTAACCAGTTTCAAATGACCGTACATCCTTCCAAAAACCAGCAGAGGACCTAATCATTCTACCAGTCCTTTAGTCCCATCCGCCCAATACTCCGTAACAGTCCTTATTTCACATAGGCTAGTAACCCAACCACAAAGCTTCTAACAAAGTAATTCCCTCCTAGATCAGTTACTCATTAATAATATCAATACCAAGATACCTATAATATTCGTTCGTCCCGAGCAAATACTAACTACTAAACTCTAATCGACAAATTATTCGAAAGGAAACAAAAAAAAAAAAAAAAAAAGTTCGGGGGGAAGTAATCGAAGGATCCGTGATCTACAGTCATTAATGTTTACCTTTCTACCTCCGATCAACTCCGGTTATGATTCGTGCCGATCAATTCCACAGGTCGTTTGATGGTATGTGGTGTTCTCCCAATCGGATGAGATGTGTATTTAGTTTCGTCCTTACATGATCCTAAAAAAAAAGAGCATCATGAATCCAACCACCCATGTTAGTGTTTCTCATTCTTGGTGAAGATTGGTGGCTAAGGATTCCTCTCTAAAGATCCACAATGCAGGTACTCTACCAGCATATCGCATAGATATGTTCCTCAGGGCCTTTTAGCTTGAAAATATTCTAGGGGTCTGGAATGAAGTTGTACGTACTCTAGATAAATAGATATAACGGAGGCGAATTTCTTCTCTATGCTCTCTGTGACTGTATATCATAGTGCTTTAGGTGAGCATTTTGAACAAGCGAAGCAGTCAAGTCAGAGACCCTTTGAAACCTCGTCGGTGCATGAAGTAGTATCGCCCTTGTGAAGAACTCCTACCTACCCTATCACGATAGGATGACCAAGACTGATTGATTTGTATATTTTGTCTCTTTCACTTTCTTTTCTCTGTGCCAACCACAATGACCTGAGCAAGGTCGAAAGTGAATCTCAATAGCAAAATGTCCTTGAGCTCCAGTGGAGCTAAAAAAAAAAATTGTCTAGTATTTGGTATCCAATATAATTTACTTTTTTAACCTTTGGTGTGATGTGGATCAACTAATACAGGCATCGATTGCGATTGGCCTGCATGTAGCCATATACACACGGGGAAGACTCCACTCTACTATTTAGTACTTTATTGCAGCGAATGGCCGGGGATTTTAATGCTGAGTATCCTCACAAAAAATGTCCGATACAGGAATCTGTTAATCCTACCTAGGTACCTATCAATCTTACTTTCTATATTAGTTTCCGATCAAATCATCACTGTATACTTCCATGTACATTTTACAGCTCACCACCCAGGAAGTCTCCATTGAACAGTAAGAAAAATTCATCTATTGATACTCTTGAATTTTGGACTATATTCATCATTGTTAGTACGAAGTATGCAGGTCTGTCTGTCATGTCCAGCATTGTCAAATCCACTTAAGCTACAGGTCGTCATCGCTATCATTATCATATCATGTCGACGAGATTCAGATCGACCAACATCGGTCAGTCAGGCTGATAACAAAGAACAAGAAAGAAGAAACATCATCTCTATCACAAATTAATCCTTCAATACCTAAATCTGGTCTGCAAAACTGTTAGCCTCGCCACATAGACATAACCTCCGCAAAAAGATAATACCACCAACAGGTTCCAAAGACGGGGAAAGGAGTACATACTCAACGTCATACTCAAACTAACATCCGTATTCTCCACCATATCAGTGAACTCCTCAAAGCTGATCTTTCCATCCTGGTCCTTATCCGCCTCCATAATAGTCTTATCGACAATCTGCTGCAGCTGTACGTCCTTGAGATTGTTCCCGACCATCATTTTCAACACGATGAACAACTCCCCATTGGAGATGTACCCGTCGCGATCGATATCGTAGACTTTGAATGCGAAGCGGAGCTTTTCTTCCTTGTTGCCTTTGGACGAGAAGGCCGAGAGACCTGACACGAATTCTTGGAAGTCGACGTCGCCACCACCGTCTTCGTCGAAGATCGCGATCATTCTTTGTTTTTCGTATTGTGTAAGTAAATTGGTCTGCTGATATCTGTTTATTATGTACGGCATAAAGGTACGACGTACCGTGTTGCCAGCGGGTTGGACGACACTTGAGGGAGGGAAAGGAATTCATCACGGTCGATTGTTCCCGAGCTATCCTGTACAATGATGAGTATGTGTGGCTTGTGTGATATGGGCGTTGTCATATCGGACCTTGTCAAGCTTCATGAATCGTTTACGGAGTCTATCGACCTCATCTCTGTCGACTGTAACTCGTCAGTGATGTGCCATGGTAGAGCGCGGGTGGTCAATGAACTCACAGTTGGACGCGGAGACGATGTTGTCAAATAACTGCGACGTTCCGACCGAGCCTCGTCGTCTCCGCGCATCGTACAGCGCTGCATTATTCGGGGCGGAGGAATGTTCCATGGTGGTCTGGTTCCTTGAGGTGATGTTTCGGCAAGCGGTCAAGGGGCGTTCTGATGAGCGGGTGAAGGGACTGAGAGCGACAGGTAATATGAGCAAGAATATTATAAATCAAGAAAAAACAACATCAATCGGAGATACTATTATAGATATTGTAGTTGAATTACGGCGCGCTGGTGGTGATCGTAACACTGACCCTCAGCATGCCAGCGAGCACCCGTTCAGGCAATTTGATATCGGCCAGCCCCGCACTAACCGAAAATGGACAGGCAAGCGAACCCCTGAGGCCGTGCACGCTCTAAAACAGGCCACCGGCGGGTGACATTGCAACGTCAACTCATCCGCCAGTGCTGTTACAGCGAGATTTCAGCCGTCAATATCTTCCCGCCCCCATTGGGCATCATCACAAAAATACATCTACGCGATTTCGCATGACCAGGCCTATCGAACCATACTAATTTTGTCCCCCTCGGCCCATGGTCCTTGCCCTTCGCGTGCCCCAAAGTTCGTATGACTAGGTACGGGGGAATGGGGAGGACGCGCCCTAAAAAGCTCACCTCCAAGGCCTCTATCCCAATAGTTAGGGAACATGAGATAGATATCATCGAAGACGAAGTCCAAAATGCCCTACAACAAATTGAAACCGGCGTTGAGAAGGCCGAAGAATCGGTGTGTTTCCCCCCATCCCTGTATACGTCACGTGATATCATCCCAACGTCCACCCACCGTGAAAATTTCGCATCTCGGCCAAGAAGCCGCAAAACAGCATCTGCTAACGGGGTTTTCTACAGGAATTCCATCTTCAAGCCGCCATAAATGCTAGTGCTCAAGGAAAAGTAAATGAGGCCCATATTCCGACCCCGGAGACCGTTCTCAGTAATCTTCGATATGACGAGCTCTACCCTCCTACTTTCTCGCAACCTGCGACGTACATCCGCTTCTCCTCTACAGTGGAGGACTGCTGCGGGTGTCCGTACAACATGACCGAAGAGGATGATGTATTCCTCAAGATCATGAACGAGAAGCGGGACCCGGCAAACCGGTGCACTGAAAATCAATTCGAGGAAGTTATGCATTTCTTCGAGGAGACGGCGCAAACAAAGCAGCCGTTTGCAGCTGTAGATAACCCACCTGTCTTGAATTTTTCAGAAATTCTTCAGGACGGGATGGATGCTGCCGTAGAGGATAGCGTAAAACGATTCGCCAAGGACGTCTATGAGCACTGGAAGTCCACGAGGACTGAGATCGGAAACCAGTCACTCATGCCAAGCCTTAAGGTAAGCTTCCGCCCCTGTGGCTAGTTTGCAAAGTAGCTGGAGACAATCGCGCTAACTCGTTCATATAGTTTGAGACTGGACAAGAAACCGATGATACAGACCCATATGTCTGTTTCCGTAGGCGTGAAGTCCGTCAAATCCGCAAGACTCGGGGCAGAGATGCTCAGAGCGCCGACAAACTAAGGCGGCTGAGAAAGGAGTTGGAGGATGCTCGGCAATTGGTCGCTCTGGTGCGCCAGCGCGAGTTGGCGCGGAAGGAAATACTTGCCATTGAACGGCAAGTATTCATGCAGCGATCCGAAGTTAAAGAGATGAAGAGGAAACTCAATCTCAAAGATGATGATGAGGATCTTATCAACCAGAAGGTAAGCATCGTGTATGTTCGCCGTTGCGTCGTCTGGATACTGATCAGTGGTAGCCCAAGAAGAAGCCAACAGAAGCGCCGGCTGTGCAACGACCGGTACCTCCTCAGCTTCGGATACCGCCAAAAGGTGGAACTCAGGCTGCAGAGGATTTGCAGCTACTGGAAGATGTCCAGGCAGAGAAAGAAAACGAAATTCTGCGCGACATCAATCAGAATATTGCCAAGCATATCAAATGGAACGAGGGCTATGTAGACTTCACAAGGGCGCCCCTCTCGCCATCTCCTGAGAGGACCTTCCATGCTGCATTCCGCCCGGCAATCACCGCTCAACTACCGACACCCCCATCCTCTGACTCATCCGAGAACATGATGGATACATCATTAGATACCACAAGCGCCCTTTCTTTCCGCGATAAGCTAACACCCCAAACCATGGTAATGAGCGACGACACCAGCAGGATGCCCTCGTTTAGGCGACGCATTGGGCGTGGTGGTCGTCTATTTATCGACCGTCGAAACCTTGTTTCACGCTGTAAAGTGGAGATAGATCCTTGGAAAGCCGATCGCTTCAAGTATGATCAGGAAGACTCAGACGAAGAGCTCGAATTTGAACGGGATCAATTTGATATCCATATCATGCAACATCGAGCCATCATGATGGCTAAGGCTCGAGATCAAGCTGCGGCTGCAGCTCAGGCGCATGCGCAGGCGCAGGCGGCACAAGCCCAGGCTCAGGCCCAAGCACAGCGGCGTTTGCAATCTGAGCAAACGGCCAACAATTCGGGGCAAACAATGGGAACAGACCCTGGGCCTGGTGCCATTGCCCCCACAGCTGAGACCTGAGCTGGACTCTGTTCTTCTCTCCTCCCTTCAAGATCTTTTTAATTTTCCACATTCATATGTTGCATTTGGCAGGCGTTGCTTTTTCTTCACCCACAACTGTAGTTTTACTCCCCCAGCACCTCGAGCTGTCTTTTTTCCCACCCATACCTTTTTTAGCACCTGTTGTTTGAACGCCGCGACGCTTTCAAAAAAAGAAATCCAGGATAATGTCGCAGATTGATGCTTTTTCATGACCCGAGCATGGGATTATGCCACGTTAGTGTACATATTGTTTCTTTTTCTTTTCTCTTTCTTGCCAAACGATCAGTCGATAGACTCTTGTACGGATAGCGGAGCTATGAGGTCAGCAACGAGAAAAAAATAACAACAATTAATATAACTTGTAACAAGAGAAAACACTTTTCTTATCCATTGAAAAAAGACAACGCCTTGTAAATCGAAGATCAGGTCCTCTGGGCCTTGGTTCGCCTGGATGCATCACTCTCGCTGTGAGCAGTTCGCTTCGATGTCGTAGTCCCACCTGAATGAGCGACATGGTTCTCGAGGAGGCCGGCTAAGGTTTGCAAGACTTCTTTTTCACCGAGCCGAACCTGAATTGCCATTTTCTGCCGTCGGGCAAAATCTCCCAGGGGAGCGGAAGCCTCTGACTGGCCCAGTTGTGCCAAAAGGTCCTTGTCCTGCGCAAGCGTTGTCGCGTACTGGTCTTGCTTCATTTGAATAGCCTTCAACAGTATAGTTGCTTCTGTGTGCCCACAAGAGGGCTTTGGGGGTTTGCTCTTTGATATTTGCTGCTTGAGCTGGTCTGGTGACATGGATAACGTTTTGACCAGTAAGAAAAGTTCTTCTGGAAGGGCATCTTCCAATTCATCGTCCAACGGTCTAGGAACTACATATCCGTCATCAAGGAGTTCCAAGTCTTCAAGAAATTGGAGCTATGACTGGCCGTCAGTACCACACTTCGGGAAACGACGGGCAATCAATGAGTAAATACCGCAGGTTGGTTCTCGATGTCGGCATTCTCAAGGCCTGCTGCTTGACAAACAAGCTCTAGAGATAGCTCAACCACGTCGTATGGAGCATAGTTCTCCGTCACGTAGCCGTACCGCCTCAAGAGGTCCGCACGGGGAATATCGCCGTAGTCATTGAAAATCTCATCCCCTGCGTTGATAGGCTTGATAGCTTTCATGATTAGGCCAATTTCTTCTTGGAAAAGGCGAGCCTTTATAGGGGGCGGTCAGTGAATGCCTAGGGTTGCTGAGATAAACTAGAGAGCACTCACGTTATTCCGATCTGCATCAGCGTTCAACAGATCTGCCAGAGGAACCATGCCCTTGGATAATTGCTCCTCATCGTCATCAGTCATATAACCGCTTTCGTCATCACTTTCGTTGTCCTCATCTTCAGGTTTCTCGATATCGAAAGCGTAAGCCATGATGAGGGAACCCATCATATGAGCGAGGTTGAGAAGTGCCTGAGTACCGGCATCGCCATCATACGACGCAAGACCATCAACCGGCGGGAAAAGGGAAGGGTTTCCTCTCACAACAGGAGCAATCATTTCAAGAATGGACTCTTCTGCACCTTGTTTACCAATCTTATCGACAATTGCGCTGCCCTGGAGCTCTTCAATTTCTAAGGGGGACCAGAACATCAGGGAATCGAATTTTCGGGGTAGAACTTTGAAGTACGATGCCCAGGCCGATTGATCTCCGAGAAGATACTCGTAGATCATTACAAGCATAAGAGACAGCCATGGTCCAAATTCTTGCAGATCTTCGGAGAGCAGGTCCTTCAATTTTGAATTCTGAGTCGAGAGTACGTGTTCGCGGGGGATCGTGAAAAGTTCTTCACCTTCAGGGAGGTCGGCTTGAGCCACTAGTAGAGTGACAAAAGAATTGTCAGAAATAAGATCCGACATAAAACGAATCTGGATGCGGCGGGAAAACCGAAGTGGGCGAAATTCTTGTTAGGATTGATCACGTACCGACGCCTCTGCCCGCAGCTCTGGATCTCAAATCAGCGAGACGAATCTTAGGGTTAATCTTCACCCCAGGCTTACCAGACAGCCAGGAGATAAACTCCTCTGACTGAGCCTGGAAATTAGTAGAATCTGGAAAGTGGATTGTGGAAGACATTATGTCTTTGACGAAGAGTGGAGGAGTAGAGCACACCAAAAGAAAAACGGAATACTAGAGGCCCCACTATTTCTCGCACAGACGCAGAAAGGAAGAAGGGGAAAGGTACAGGGAGAGTAGGAGAGGGGAGTAGAGGACTCCAGAAGTAAGTAGGCTACCAGACGAAGTAAATCGTCTGAGATTGTGTCTGTGTGTGAGTGTGTGAGAAGAGAAAGTAACTATGTGGGTTGGTCTTTGAGGGGAGGGGAGCTGGTGAGCTGTAGTAGACTAGTAGTAGTTCCATAGTGCCCGTACGCCGTACCACTGGATGTATACCTACTACCCGTCGGATAAACGCTACAGCGGATTTACCTTACCGTACCGTTGTCCACAGACCAATCAATCGATAACGTTACTGATAAAAAGGAACCCAAGCGGATTTTGCCCCTCTACCACTGGCTCAATATGCTACCGCAAAGAATTTATCAACCCGTACCGTAAATCGTCTGAAATCCCACATAGCTTGATTATCTATTTGTTAACCTTCTGAAAGCGCATATTATACTCACTGATCATTTTAAAATACACGTTATCATGATTGCTATCGGCCTTGAGGGCTCCGCCAACAAGCTTGGCGTGGGAATCATGTCGCATCCTGATAATGGCAGCCCCCCGCAGGTACTTGCGAATATCCGTCACACTTATGTCTCACCTCCTGGAGAGGGCTTCCTCCCTAAAGACACTGCCCGACACCATCGCTCATGGGTGGTCAAGTTAGTGAAAAAGGCACTTAAGGAAGCTCGTGTGTCAGTGCAGGATGTGGATTGTATCTGTTTCACCAAGGGCCCTGGCATGGGGGCCCCTCTTCAGAGTGTTGCGGTTGCTGCCCGGATGCTGAGTTTGCTTTGGGGGAAGGAATTGGTCGGTGTGAATCATTGTGTCGGACGTATGTTAAGCACTAAAGCTTGTTCACCTCTTATTATTCCCTTCCTTCAGTAGTCTCGCTCAAACTAGTCATATATCACTTTCGTTGTCAATTGCGCTGACGACCTACAGATATTGAAATGGGTAGGCTTATTACAGGCTCTACCAACCCAGTCGTACTATACGTCTCCGGAGGAAATACACAAGTGATCGCATACAGCTCGCAGAGGTACCGGATTTTCGGGGAGACCCTTGATATCGCCGTAGGTAACTGCTTGGACCGGTTCGCGCGAACGCTACACATTTCCAACGACCCGGCGCCGGGATATAACATTGAGCAATTGGCCAAGGAGGGCAAGCAATTAGTTGACCTACCATACACTGTGAAAGGAATGGATTGCTCGTTTTCGGGGATATTAGCCGCCGTGGATGGATTGGCTGCGACATACGGGCTAGGTGGTGAAGGAAAGGATGATGAGGCCGGGGTTGACAACCCTGTATCTGATGCTGTTGAAAATGGAAAACCAACCCGCGCGGATTTGTGCTTCTCACTCCAGGAAACAATCTTCTCTATGCTTGTCGAAACAACGGAGCGCGCAATGGCGCACGTCGGCTCCAAAGAAGTTCTGATTGTTGGTGGTGTGGGTTGCAATGAACGGTTACAGGAGATGATGGGCATCATGGCTCGTGATCGTGGTGGCAGTGTCCATGCCACCGACGAGAGATTTTGCATTGATAACGGTATTATGATCGCGCAGGCTGGCTTGCTCGCGTACAAGACTGGATTTCGAACACAATTGCAGGATTCCATATGTACACAGCGGTTCCGAACAGATGATGTGTTTGTTAAATGGAGAGACTAACTTATTGGCTTATCTGTTGGTACCCTATTTACTACATAAACTAGACTTACGAATGAACATGGCCATGATGTCTGTGTGACTTACTGTTGCTATCTGTGCGGGTGGAGACTGCTATATTACAGTCATTGTAGTCTATTCCCGAGGCCTATATTCTAGCATGCTAGATAAGGATGAGAACCTCGGAACATCTCTCTGGGAGCAATCTAGGGAGGAGCAGTAATATATATTTTGTCGATGACTCCATGCCTTGTTGGACTTCAGCAGCGTTAACATACATTATTTGTTTCAAGTACGGCCACAAAAGACTGACAAGATGGGACACAGCCGCACGGATAGCAGAAAGGAGGGAAAAGACAAGACATATTGCCATGTAGCTCTTATCGTTGTTGATGCGTCCCGAGAAACTCCGGAAGAAAATGGTGACGCAAAGCACCTTCAATGAATGAGTAGTCAAATGACTACCGTCAGAAAGTTGAGCCATGACCAAGTGCTATATGTTTGGTAATTTGGTGTGTATATGTATTATCGAAAAAAGTACTCCATAATCGTGGACAGTCACCTAAATCAAGAACATTTTGAGGTTCCAGAGACGGGTTGGATTATCATGCCAGTAGAGAGGTATTGGGTACCTTGTCTTGTCTAGCTAGGGAGTATTGTACCATTCTTGACCTAATAAGAAATGTGCAGTGGCACCTTGTGTATTTATGCGCTAACCAGTGATGTGCCCTGTTGGCTTATACAAAATTGTGGTTACATACTGTGTGTGCGCGTGTTAATAACTTTCTTCTAGAACTCGATAGAGTGCAGAGGCTTACCTTGCGTTTGTATCTGGTCGTTACACTGGTGGCAAGGACGCCATTCTTTATGCTGCTGGTGGCCAGATGATTTAGAACAGTGTGATTGGGATAGTTTAGCACGCTGCTATCGTCCTTCATCGGCGTGGTACCGTTTAATATCGACTTCCCCAGGAAAAGGGGAAGGCTTGGTGGTGTAGGTGCATCGCCGATCACATTGACAGCTTGCTGATAAGCAGGACTCTCTTGAGTTTCATCCTCTCTATCTAAGTCGACCAGAAATTGTGGAACTATACTGCGGAAGTCACCGAGGGGAATCTCTTCCAGCTCGTCCGGTTGATCTTCGACACTTGATCCGTTTCCGACCTGCTCGGTCCCAACTCGGGTAGGCAGGACTTGCGGGGGGTGGACACCGGGAGGAACATTGCTTTGGGACGTTTTGTCGCTCCCACTTCGCGATCGATTCGTATCGTCGGCGCTTATTTCAATGTAGTTGACGAGATGGTTCGTGAAGTCTACCGCGGTTGGAAGACTGTCCGACGCCCGCATCTCACCATCCACAATAAATTTTAAATGATGTGTTCCGGGGCGGAGATACAACTTGGTCGACATAACACCGGGATTACTTTCGCTAATCATCAGGTATTAGGTTAGCAGCAGAACATTATAAAAGCTAAATGAGGTAGTCTCATAAGTGGTCGGATCAACAAGTAATCAAGTATATAGTGTTTAGATCAAAGCATACCTTCTGTGTAGCCGGAACTTTTTCTCCCAGTTGACGAACGTCCCTGTAACATATACCTTCTCTCCGGGAGCAGCCCATTCTATGGTTGTCGATACAGGTCTGCCTACACCGCTGCTAGTATATGGTTCAAGCTCATCCAAAACTTCATCATCTTCGACGGCGATATCGCCTAGGGTTGAATCTCCGCGCCCCGCATGCTCATCTAGTAATATATCCGAAGGAGGCGATCCCATATACGGCGAACCTTGAGTCGCTGTGGCATCACCAATCGGTAGAGGCATTCGAGGCGGCCGCTGGAGATGAGCAGATGCGCTATAATACGCATTGAGGGGTGGACCGGAGGGCGCTATAGATGTATAGTGATCATGTCTGGCGCTATTTCGAGAGGTTGGTACCTGGACGGGGTTGGACAGATCAGGGGGGAGTATCTCTTTACGAGTATCTATTTTCCTTGGATCGGTCGCGATCCGCATCGAAGGCTCTGTAGCGTTGCGCGATTGAAGACGTTGTTGGACCGATGCCTGATTTTGAGGAGTCGAATGGCCAGTTGCAGTCTCTTTAGAGGCAGACGTGTCTGCTGCGGTGGCCTTTGCTGTGCCCGTTGAAGCATTGAGCGATGGTCGACGAGCCATTTTCTTATCACCGGTGGAACCCGCATGAGCCGGAGGGTCTGAAGTCGACGGAGAATCCCCGGCAGGGCCCTTGGATGGGTTGTTACCCATGAGAGGCGAGGATGTGGGGGCAGTTACAGAGGGCGGGGAAGGAAGTAATGATGAGATAGACGTTATGTAGATCGGGTTGCCAGCATCAGAGCGCCACCCTCGACCGGCAATGGGAAAACACGAATTGGACGAACAGACTGGAAGGTTCCCGAGTGGATGTTAAAGGTAATCTAAAATCATAAAAGGAACTGGTAATGTAAACACAGCCCAAGTAAAAAATGGAGTTTAACGTCAAGTGAAGTCGCGCGATGATGTCGATGTCGGAGACACCAGCTCACTAGTTAGGGCTTAGGGCTCGACCGGGCGGTCGGCAGTTATCTCCGATCCCCTTGAATTGTTGGTGGTGATCACAAAGCCTCAAGAATGTTCCCTGGCTTTCAGAACTGTAAAGTTAAATAGAAGTCTGAAATGAGTTTTTCAGTGCGAAATTGATCTGTTAAACAGGTTTCACCTGAATACTCGCATGGTCATATACGCTCTCTCAGATAAAGTTCACATCTATATGATTCTGCCGGAGACTACCGCCTATGGGATTCTTATGTATAGTTAGAGAAGGAATGATGAGAAATAAACAACATTCGTTCATTTCATTCTTTCATGCAGCTTGGCATTGCCACATATGGAACTACCATATATAATGAAGGACTTCTCATGATATATAAGGATATTCCACGGTACATCAATGTCTTGGGTTTCTGTGATAACAGCAGCCCCGCGATGGATACTACTGTATCCTATCACCTTTCTCATATACTATGGATATTGCTTACTGCGACTATTGGCAACACCCTTGGTGAAACTTGGGCAACTCACTCTTCAAATCGCCCTCCTTCCTTTTGAATTTATACTTAAGTTTGAGGTAAGAAATTATCTGAGTACATACCTTCATCACACGAGCTCCTTGCCATCGGCAGTTCAGGGGAAAGGCGATTGACCATTTTATATAGGCTATTCTAACCTTTGTTGTGGCAGCCATTCTCACAGGCATTACACTGGGGTTGCTTTTGTACTATGCAAGTTCTCTTATTGTGGAGCTGTTTAATCGAGTTCTGGGGCTATCCAATATCTTTCCTTGTCACGGTTCCAGGTCTCTCAGCATCAATGAGCCCAAGAGAAAGTCACGGGAGAGAAAATATAGTCCAACCAATGACTACCGCACAGGTAGTAGTGGTATTGAAAACCAGAGATTCTTAAGCGGGAGCGGGCTTTTGTCTTCAACGATTCTAGAGGAGGAAGAATCTAACCAAGGCTCTAATGGAGATCTGTATGATTGACGAGAAGAGGCAAAGAATATGTATAGAATGGATCGTTGCTAACTCTGATTGTATCTTATTAACTGTTTTGCGTCGATGGCTGTATGTACTGATTTGTCGCTCAATGTATTTGGTGTAAATGACCTTGGAGGTAGATAGGTAAACGGCCCCTTCTATTGTATGTGGAGTATCTGTAATCTCCATCAAATTGGAGGACCATTAATCTGTGACATGGACCCTGAAGCCAGTCTGTATCGGTATTACCAGTTGTTATCGATAACAATATCGCCTAGTTGTCTTTTCCGATGAGTGCTATCTGGGTAAATACTAGGTAAGGACAGGTGGAAGAGACATGTAAAGTATTTCATATCATTATTCCTTTTTTTATGAAATCCGTGGATTTTTGCTTGCTTGGTATTATATTTTGAGGAGAGAAAGAGGAAAAGTAATTCTGGAACCATTTGCTGAGTAGCGAGAAGTTCAAAGTTCAAACAGTTTTGGAACTATATGTACAGTACTAAATGTATATATGTACCGGGACCCTTTCTTTCCCCACGGAGATGATGTAGCCGTAACTTCTTGTTCGGAATACCGTACGGAGTTAAGATAAATTTCTGGACGGACAGCACGTGGGTCACAACACATGCGCCCATCGCAAATCGTCATTAGACTCTTTAAAATTTTAATTCGCTTCTTGTCCACTTGGCTCAATGCTTCGTGTTCCTCATGATTTCGTATTCCTACCGTGTGGTACTTTGACCCTTGAGCTTATCCTTATTCCCCTCTTGCCATCCGTCCTTCTCGGTTACCGTGAATCGATTACACCATCATTATTACGGAGTACTTATACCGGCAATCTGCCTCGACTGCGCTTGGGCTGACGGTCTACGCCCTTCCTCCCGTGCGTCGCATCTTATATCTCATTTCGGCCAGGGTGTGCTGGAATCCAGTGCAATTGTTCGCGTCTCAGTCTCGAGCGACGATCGCCGAACGAGCCGGAATTGGCGTTAACGGCCGCTTCAGACTGAGAGGGGAGAGTTGGAACAAACGGAGAGAAAACAAACCCAGACACCCGCCAGCACTTTCGGAAAAGAGAGAGACAGGAAGTACATAAGGGGGTCGGGAGAAGTGAAATGTTTCTTCCTCGACCCTTTTCGCGGGTGCGAACGTTACTGCTGGCGGTTACACTCGCACTCTTCCTCACATATTCTTTGTCGCGCTGGCATTACATCTCCCATGCATACAATGCTCAATTGGTTCCTAAAGAGGGAACGGCTTATGTCAATGGGCAGGCTGGGGTATTGGCGGAGCCAGAAGGCCATATCAACTTCTGGCGTCAGTTTCAGCCTCTCCTGGCAACTTATCAGCCAAAATGTGAAGCGCCATTGCGATTGGGCATGGCACCCTCTATTAGGTTCGAACAAGCGAGCCCTGACTTCCGACCCGAGGAATTAGACATGTTTCAAGATGATGTTGAGGTCATGAAGCAAGCGCATACTGACTTTGTCAACGAAATTAAGACAAACCCACCTAAGCTGCATTATGTTCCGAATACGAAAGGCTTGGTCTCGACCGCTGGCGGCGAGTACTTACCTGTGTTGGTTATTTCACTTCGAATGCTCCGGAGAACAGGCTCAGAATTACCAGTTGAGGTTTTCTTGGCCAACGAGGAAGAGTACGAGAACTACATCTGTGATGTAGTTCTTCCATCTCTCAATGCACGATGCGTGGTGCTTTCCCAATTCTTAGATGCCGTTCCGAAGATCATGGAAGTTCAGAAATACCAGTTCAAACTGTTTGCCATGATATTTTCTTCGTTTGAACAAATACTATTCTTGGATGCCGACGCATTTCCGTTGCTCCAGCCTGAATTATTATTCATGGACGAGCCTTTCAAGTCCAAGAACATGGTTACGTGGCCAGACTTTTGGGCGACAACTGTCTCGTCATACTACTACGAAATTTCATCACAGTCTATACCTTCAAACACCATTCGACAATCTAGCGAATCTGGCGAGGTACTCATTTCCAAAAGGACACACATGAAGACTCTCCTTCTCAGTGTTTATTATAATATCTGGGGCCCCGATTATTACTACACACTGCTGTCCCAAGGCGCATCTGGAGAGGGCGACAAGGAAACATTCGTTGCAGCTGCCCTGGCCCTCGGGGAATCATACTACCAAGTCTCTGAACCCATTTGCGCCATTGGTCATGGCACCGAGGGCGGCTTGGCCGGCTCTGCAATGGTTCAGTTTGACCCGACCGAGGACTATGCATTGACGCAAAAGGGACAATGGCGTGTTCATGGAGCAACGGCCCCTGCTCCCCGTGCTTTCTTCATCCATGCGAATTACCCGAAGTTCAACCCAGCCACTGTCTTTGATAAGCAAGCCGTCAATCCAGCATTCGCGGATGACGGTAGCTACACACGCGCATGGACCATTCCTCAAGAAGTGATTGGGAAATTTAGCACGGACGTTGAAAAGTACTTCTGGAAAGAAATTCTCTGGACTGGTTGCGAACTTGAGAACAAATTTAGTTCCTGGAAGGGCCGCAGAGGAATTTGTCAACGGGTCAAAAAGTACTGGAATGCAATATACGCGGACAAGAAAACCCAGAGTGTCTAGCCAGCAAAGACCGCCCAAGCTTGATGAATTTGCATTAGCTTCTTCATCTAGTCATTGCTGCAGACCTCTTTTACCATCAAGAGTTCTATCGCAGCGGCGCAGTCTCGTGTCATCTAACGGAATTATTATTCATGTCGACTATGAAAATGTTGCAAGTCTCGTGAAATTCTATAACGGCTCAAATGCCCATTGATTTACGATGTCGTTGGACGGGCGATAAAGAGGACACCTCACAAACATAGTCAGCCACCATACACCGACTCGGAATGAACATGTTCTTTCGTATGCAACCGGTCTCATTGAACGCGATTGCTCTCGAGACATACTCTGTTCAGTTCTTCCGGTCAACTGCCAGCTTAATCAGCTCCGACATCTCGGGTCACTTCTTGCATAGGTCATAATATGCTGGCTAGCATGCAACTGGAAGCTTGAACACCCAGTGAATATCCACTGAGAAGAAATCAAGTTTTCGTCCTACCTGCCTTACCAGGTAGATACTCATAGTTTTATATGTATATAGTCTCTTCTGTTATGGGTAATGGTACATATATGATAATGTATACTGCTCCTCCATATAATTCCTTGAGGGAGAGCTTCATTGGATTATGTCCCAAGTAGTCCATAGGGCTGTGGCAAGCATAGCCTTGTATATTCTAATATAAACTCTCTCTTTCCCCCTTTTCCCAGGTGAGACCTTAGAATTAGGAACATGACATTTCCCCCATCTCTGGTATCGAAGCCCTCGGTGTGGTTGCCAGTATCCTCCAAATTGCAGATACTGGCAGTAACCTCTCTATTAAGCTTTTATCTTCTAACGCAAAATCAAACATGCAGACCAACGCCTCTGGAAGCCTCTCGACCGACGTCGCCCTAACTTGTAATGTCCTGTGCCAGCAGGAGACAGTCTTCAACAAGATGAGCAGGTCAAGCTCTATTCCACGGAAGCCTTCAGCACGGCATAAGAGGTTCTACAAGAATGCAAGACGGTATTCGAAAATATCGGGAAGGCCACCGATTTGTCTTCAGAGCAAGATTCTGCGAAGAGTCGTTTTCGACTGGTGGGCATGAGGGTTGGGTTTATTTTGAAGGAGCAGGATATAGAGAATTGCTGGAGTGACTTGGAGCGGTTAAAGACTACAATGCCTCTCCTTCTCAATGTTATAATGTATGCTGGGCAGGTTCGAAGGTATGATGCATTTCCAAGTGACCTTAAAAATCTGGTGATATTGATGATTGACAGTCGAGCGGAATCGAATATACACAATGAGCAACGTGCCTTGATTCAGACTCTTGCCGAAGAAAGGAGGGCAACTGACGAACAACCTTCATCTGCGACTTTGGAAATGACCAGTGCAACTCTGCTAGCCAATCCTAGCATGCCATCAGATGACGACCTCTCACCAGTTGATGTGCTCTCCGCTGAATTGGAAGCATACTTTTCTCTAGTGCAGAGACTGATTTCAGAGATAGACGCTTGTCAGTCAGACCTTGAGCAAACTCAACATTGCAGGATCAGAAACGGTGTCTTGAAGATACATTCAGAGGAGATTGACCAAGCTGAAATCTCGCATGGTCAAGAAGTTGCGTGTTTTCTCAGCATATAAAGCTAGTGAACCTCAATGTTTTAAGAGCAATTTCACATACATACTAGGCTTTGAGGAGAATCTTCAAGAAGGTTCTACTACAGATGAACATGCATCCTCTGCAAATCGTCTTCCATCAGCTTTAACCACTCTTCCACCAGGACCTGACTCATACTTGTTACGTATAGTAAGAGTTCCAGATTTCAGATGATTCGGAGCTATAACCATAGCTTACATGTAACAGTACTCAAGAGAACAACCCCCCCCCACAAAACCGTCAACATTTCCTGCGCAATTGGGGCGTAGAGGCGAAAGCAAATGAGACCATCCAACATAGCCTCAGTGAGGACTCTCTTGAGTCTTGACCACATATGTCCCCAACCAACGAGCATTTGCAGCTTAACCCACCCCAACGGTAAGGCCTTGGCGTCATTCATCACCTCACGAAATATGTTAACAATGACCGGCATATAAGACCCTCTCACGTGGGCCGAGAACAAGAAGATCCTTCACTCAGGCAAGCTCTCGCCCGATGGCAAAAAGGTAACGTTAAGCCCCATAGGCTTCCTTGAAGGAGTTACACTACAGGGCTCGATACAGAGAGTTTGTCTGATGCAGATTCGTTGATTCTTAAATGGACCTTGCTGGAAAGGGATGACTTAAACCTGTGCTAGGACCATGATTGAATGTCAGGAGAAGTCTATCTGCGTTTTCTAAGGACGTCCTGTAAGAAAGAAACTACCTAAATACTTTCTTTGGACCAGAGCTTCAACAAATGTAAAATACTGTCTTTTTCTGACTTTCGTAGGATCTCATATAAGCCTATGCAGAAAACTTTGGCAAATGACTTCGTGCGGAGGGCAGGTGAGCAATAAAGCACAGTTCTTAAGTGATTACACAACTTGAACGCTCATTCGCATATTGGTAGGCACTCTTGAAGTGGAAAGAGTAGGTTAGGACGGTAGACGAGACTCGGCGTACCTTACTGGATCATGTTGTCTAGTCGTACATTATCTATATAATTTACAGAAGTTGACGTTTTCGCTGACTATATTACATAGCATTCCCAAAGGAAGCCCTTCTAGGGAACCACCTTAATCCCAGACTGATCAGCCTTCTTGATCGCGTCTGCGAACAGGTCCTTGCATCGTACCTGGCTTCCCAGCCTGGCGCAGAGTAAGAATGCACCGCTGAGTTTCCGGTGAAGACTGTAGGTCTCCTCCGGTGGAGGGGATAGACGCTCATGGATCATAACTGGAATAAGACCACGGACCCTGTCTGTGATGGTTTGGTTGCTGAAATCATAGACATCGGGTGATGAAACCATGAACGGCTCGGCGATGGTGGTGATGGACGTAATATGAGCGTCCACCATAGCCGGTGACTCATGACCCGTTAAATAGCCCAGCTCGATGGAGAGGCGATGGCAGGTTTCGCGATCATTGCGGGAAGCAGCCACAAGTGTGCGAATGTATTTCGTAATGAACTCGGTAGGGTACTCGCGTGAAGCACCAAAGTCCAGCAATTCCAGGCGGTTGGTCTCCGCGTTGTAGAGGAAGTTGGTCCAGTTCGGATCCGTCTGCATGTATTTAAATTCGACAATTTCTCGCAGGCACAAACGCAAGATCTGTGTGCCGATCCAGTCGCGCTGTTCTTGAGAGAAATCCTGGACCTTGGTGACAGCAATTCCATTTAAGCGTTCCATGGTCAAGACCTGTTTGCCCGACGCTTCAGGAATGATTTCCGGTACCAGAAAGACGGGATCGTCACGAAGGAGTTCTCTGAAACGGTTGCCGCACTCAGCCTCTCGAATATAGTCGCACTCCCAGCCGAGTTCTGTCCGGGCGTTTGCAATTGTTTTGTCCAAATACAGACCCCTTGGGAGAAGGCGGGATGCTGTGAGCAGAATCGATAAGTTGTTCAGATCGGAGTCGATGGAATCAGCCACACCGGGATATTGCACTTTAACGGCGACCGGTTGACCTGTCTTCTTAAGTACTGCTCCATGGACTTGACCTATAGAGGCTGCAGCCATTGGAACCTCGTCAAAAGAGGAAAACAAATCACGCCAGTTAGGGCCAAGGTTATCAACCAAAACCTTATCGCGCTGAGAGGCTGGCATGTAGTCGGCTCGGTCTTGTACTCGTTGAAGGACAATGGCAATCGACTCTGGGAGCATTTTTGAATCTAGATCGGTTAGAATATGCCTAGGTAACGGAGAGGCAAATATTATACAAACCTTGAATACTCATCATCTGGCCCAATTTGAGGGCAGCCCCACGCATCTTCGAAAGCTTAGCGACAAGGCGTTCCATGTTCCCGGCACTGAACATAAGAGATCCAGCGTTTGCATCATTAGCTCCAGTTACCCTTCGCAGACCCTCGCCGACAGCTCCAAAAGCCATCGACGTTGCTAGTCCACCGTATTGCCATAATCGCCCGAGTCGGGACGACGGGACCCGCGATTCTAACATCTTATAAGTCTCGGTTTGCTTTGGGTCCGCTGTTACCACTGGGTCTGGCTGCTCGAGGTTGTTAGCGTATCTTTCTTTTCCAGGATCATAGTACTACGGACTTTAGAGTTGGTCAAAACTACATCATCCGCAATGCTATTTGCGAGCATCTCGATGTCTTCCTTTTCAGCCTGCTCCGTAGGGAATGCTGAAGATACACCCTGAGGCACATCTACTTTCCGAGAGATCGACCTGGCGGCCTTAGGGCTCCGAAAGAGTTGGTTCATGACTTCGTCTGGAACTTCTTGTTCTTGTGCAGGCGATGAAGCTTTCCCACGATCCACTGGCGAATGATAAACATCCGCATTGATATCATCAACCAGACCGCTCTGAATATCACTTGCATTCTTGGGTAATTTTGTCCTCGGAAGTCCAGAGAGTTCGGGCCCGGCCTTCCGGGACGGCTGGTAGAATACATCCTGCTGTTGGCTGACGTTCAGGTTACTCAATCCTTCACTTCCGTTGTATTCCGCCGCAGTCGCAGGAATCTGAGATTCCGCCTGCCGTTGTAATTTCCTTGCCTCATCTGCAGAGAGATTCGCCGCGCGTGGTTCCGCTTGACTGGGAAGTGGGGACTCCGTCGAGCTTGGGGTCTGAGCCTTCGGCGTAGAGTCGGGTTCATTGAATCGCTTTGCCAATGCGGCGGCGGCCTGAGCGGTAAGAACTAGGCCATCAGCCTGCTCTTTGATACCCTTCGTGAGAGAAGAGGTTCTCGTAAACAGATCTAGCTGGCGCTGACGCACGGCCAGGTGCTTCGTCGCAACGGATTTGGCGACATTGAGAATTTGGATAGCGTCCAATAGACGCCTGCCTGACATGATACGAATCCTAGAAAATCAGCGTCGTCTCCGGACTAACGAACTCGCATGACGAATGAGGTAATATGTCATAGATCGGCTAAATTGCTTGATGGCTTGATGCGAGATTCCCCAAAGCCGGTCGCCGAGACTCCGACTTTCTGCCACTTCCCACCGCCAGATCGGGCGACTCCGATCCTTATCGGCGAACTAAAAAACAATAGATAAGGAACATAGAAAGTGGCGGTGATTCATCTTGCGCAGCGCCTTTTCTTCCCATTGTCATGTTTCTCAAGAAGAGAATGCCTCAATGACTGTAAAATATACTGTTCAAGACTTAGAGAAAGAGATTTATGATCTCGAGTATCGTTTACAGGAAGCCAAAGCTCGTCTAGCGCAGGCCTCCGGCCAGGAAATTGGCGGAGATTCATACTTGCCTCTCCCCCAGGGTACGTGAAACCTCGAAGTCGTGACATTTTCAACGCTAGTTGATACTAGTTTTAACATTACGCAATCAGATGCAGTGCCATTGGTTCCCATGCATGCATTGCTTTTACTATCGGACTCTGCCCTTCCGCTAGGTTCTTTTGCCTACTCCAGCGGGCTTGAGTCTTATCTCGCGCATAACAGACCCCTTCCTCCAAGGGTCACACCCGTCGCATCCTTCCATCGCTTTCTGAAATTGTCGATCGCGTCAATGGCGAGTACATCTATACCATATGTTCTCGCTGGATACCGACAGCCAGATGATTTAGAAACACTGGATAATGATATGGATGCGTCAACCCTCTGCGTGGTGGCGCAGCGAGCGAGTATCGCTCAAGGCAGGGCATTGATAGGTGTCTGGGAACGGGCATTTCGGGGAACATACGCCTGTGGTCCCTTTCTAGCAGGTGTTGCTGCTGCCAAGGCGGTAAAAGCCATTGAGGCCTTTTCAGATGATCTCAAGTCATGTTTTGACGGGGCCGATGAATTGGGTCCCAAGGGCCATTTTGCACCATTATGGGGAATCGTTTGCCTGGCTATGGGCATGGATGCTCGCCAGACTTCCTATGTATTCATGTTGAATCATGCCAAGGCAGTCTTGAGTGCTGCGGTGCGAGCCTCCGTGATGGGCCCATACCAGGCACAGAGTGTCCTAGCCAGTAAGGGCTTACAGGATATGATAACAGAACGGATAGACAGAGAATGGGATACGCCTGTAGAAGATGCAGGTCAGATTGTACCACCATTAGACCTCTGGGTTGGACGTCATGAACTCTTGTACAGCAGAATATTCAATTCATAAAGGATACATTTCTATACCAGCGTGGTGATCATCTTGAACTATGTCATTTTTGACATGACTCCGTCCTGCTGCATTCTTCATTCCTCTTCTCATCCATGACTTCCAACCTAATCCTACACAACATGCCCTGCTACCCCACTCTGATGCTACTCGAACACTGAGTGGGTATCCAAGAAACCTCCTTCCTGAGGGGAAAAAAAGAAGAGAAAGAAAAAAGAGGAATGAAATGAACAAGAAACCCCGAAGACCAGAGATCCGCCATTTACTGGCCAAAATGCAAAGACAATAGAAAAAAGTGAAACGCCGACCCCTCTTGGAAACCTATCCTGCTTAACCGCATAGCAAAACACCGCACCGTAACCTTTTCCATGGGAGAAAAAAAAAATGGGTTTAGTAAGTGAAGATAGAAAGGAAATTGGGGCGAACTAAAAAGAAAATGGTAATAAAAAAGTAACGTGAAAGGGGGAATTGACGAATAGAACGGAAAGGGCGAAAGAAACTATGGTACAGAAGAATTTGCGAGATGAGACCGAGGATCCTAAAGAGTGATGTGCATATAATCGTTATTTCCGAATGATCGGTTACAATTCGGGCACTTTCGAGAACGAGATGTGAGGCGCTCTTCCACGCAGTCTTTGCAGAAAACATGGCCACAGGTCTTGATTGCGGTATTCTTGAAATTCCTGCGACAAACGGTACAGAGTGCGAGTGTCTATTATGGAGTCAGTTGCGATATGCTGTGGGCAAGCGGAAAGGGTAGGTGATCTTACCCTCAGCATCTCATATTCCGATGATGAGTTTCCCAAGCTCTTGTTCTTCCAATTCTCCAGGCTCTTCTTGGTATCTGCCAGAGTTGCCTTCAACCCTTCAATCTCTGTCTCCGCTTGCCGGCAAGCACTAGAGGTGCTTGCCAAAGTCGCATCCTTGGACGTTGACAACGTTTTTAGTTCATTGATCTGCCCCTTCAAGCCTTCTATGATAATCCCATTCTCCGACAACTGTTGCTGTGTGGCGTGGTGCTTATTCATCATAGAGTTCAATGCTTCTTTCGTCTCGGTGACTTGCTTCTCCATGTTCGCTAGTAACGAACGTGTGGTGGCCTCGGATTCCTTCAGCTGTGAGACAATATCTGAGCTTTTGGAATTTTGCACCCTTAGGGTCCGCACTTCCAGATCACGTGCCTCCTTACTCTTCATTGCGGCGAAATACTTTTGATCGGCCTTCGATTTTTCAGCAGTCAAACGCGCTACCTTCTCTTCCAAGGCACTAAAGTCTGTGACTTTCTGTGAAGCCAACGTTGAGTATTTCTTGCAGGCGGTTTGCATCGAAGTTAACTCGGTATTGAGCATCGCATATTGGCGTTCAAGAGCCCGGTACTTGGCACGCAACTCCTCGACTGAAATGTCGCCGGGATCCGCTTGCGTGGCTTTTGCATTTTCTACCTGTAGCCGTAGGCGTTCCACCTCTGACTCCAAAGAAGCAATGCGAGCATTCCCAGCATCTGCGAGTTCCTGGACCTTGAGTGTAGCCGTTTTCTCCTGTTCTTGGGCAGCCTTCCGCATCTGCTGGTCGGCCAACAGCTCGTCACGTGCGTTCCGTATCCGCGCAAGATCCGTTTCCGCCCGCATCAATTGTGCGTCTTTCTCAGCAATGACATTTTGCGTCTCTTCGTCAACCTGATTGCGGTATGCAGTCCGTTCCGATCGTAGCTTCACAGCTTCTTCGCGTAATTGTACGTTAGTTGCCTCCAAATGATTTATCCGTTTTACTACGTCATCATATTGAGATCGCAATTGTTTAAACAGGTCCGTATGCGCATAATCATCGTCAGTAGGTTTCGCACGCTTTATGACACGTCAGTTCTCGGTTGATTTCGACGGACCGGGAGAGACCCACCTTTATATTCATATCCGTGATTTGGCTGAGTAAACTGGCATTTTCGGCCTCCAACTTCTGTAATTGTTCTTTCTGCTTTTCTGAGACAGCGACAAGCTTATTGTGTACTTCATCTAGTTCGGGGGTACGTTCGGCACTAGGTGTCACACCATTGGAAGTCGATTGTTCCTCTCGTTGTCCAGTTGCACTGTCATTGCCAGGTCGCTGGGGGCCTAGGATATATTGCTTCTCCAGTTTGGCGACCGTCAAACTCCGTGCACGGTCGAGTTTCTTCTCGGCTACCATGTACCGTAAGGAGGCTTCTTCCAAACTCTCTTCTAACTGCTGCTTGTCGGATAAGGCTTTTTCAAGTTCGACGATGGTAGACTTTTCCTCCGCTAGTTTCTTAGCGAGCTGACTTTGTAGCTCTGATATTTCATGTGAAGCGTTTGGTGCATTGGAAAGAAGGCGTGAGATGACTTCACGTATATCATTCGACCGTGACTTCAGATGCTTCTCGAACTTGTCGACATCATCAAATAACAAAGAACTCTGGAATGAAGGTCGACCCCCTTTCTTCTCCTCCGGGGCGCCCAGGAGCAGTTTGACCTCATCGATCAACTTTGGGAACAGTTAGACTCAACACCAGTGGATGAAAGCTGTTGGTCAACAAACCTGGTTATACCATGTATCAATGACACGTAGGTGCTCATTATGGCTGGTGGCAGCTTTGGACATCTCCTTCAACTTGGCCTCCAGCGAGACCTTCTCACGCTTGTACTCTTGCATTTGGCGCCATATCGCATCCTTCTGAAATCGCTAATGTAGGAATGAATGGTTAGTACTTAAAAATCCGTTGCCAACGACACGTTGGGTTCCGTGGTCGGAGACCATTCTGGTAACCCCTAGGATGATTCGAATCCCACGCCAG
Source organism: Aspergillus leporis (assembly GCA_009176345.1). Lineage (NCBI taxonomy): Eukaryota > Fungi > Ascomycota > Eurotiomycetes > Eurotiales > Aspergillaceae > Aspergillus > Aspergillus leporis. The sequence continues at coordinate 24,128 of ML732344.1, read as the reverse complement.
TTGTCCAAGAACTCACCTCCAAGTCATCTTTCCAGGGCATATCAGCATCTGGGTGAGGCTTGCTACCACCATTGAGGGAAGCTGCGTGCTTCTTCAACGGTGGTGCCGAATCATTGTGATCAGACGTGGCAGCTCTCTTCCGGTCTTCCATCTTGACAAAACCGGACTCGGAGGATGCGACGGGGGATGCTTCGGCGGCCGGCATCAGTGGCTAAAAAGGCATAAGTGAAGTAAAGCCGTCACCACTGAGCAGCAACAATCTGGGAGTAGAGTCCGCAGTAATATCCGACCGTGGGAAGAGGGTGACGTTGGGACGAGGGAGGGATGAAAGCAGTCGAGATAAGCAAGATTGGTTGAATCCAGGAGGATTTTCGGCCTGGGACTTAGTGCCGCCCTAGCGCCTCCCACGTGACTGCGCCCACTTTCCCCAGGAGTTCAAAGGAACGGCGGCATCCAGACTTTTGCCTACATACCCTCTCGAGTACTACGACTATTCATCTATCAACGAAACCATCGCGGCGCCTTTTTGTCGACACGAAGTCCTCGGACTACCGCTTCCGTGGGCCTCATATTTCTCGCCCTTAGCTATGATTATCATCTACAACAATGAAGTCCTTCTCGAGTTCCGCAATTAGTAAGCTCTTTTGCGCTACTGCATCCTCTGTCAGCATCGCGTTCTTTACGCTAATTGTCATCGACGATAGATAAGTCGGGCAAGAAATTTGCTCCTAAGGCACCTGTCCGACGCGCTGCTCCAGCCCCAGCTGCACCTCCTAGACGACCCAGTATCGCTTCGCAGGTATCAGCTTCCCAAACTCCCCAGCCACCGACACAAACCGCAACTCCTGAACCCGCCCCTCCTGTTTCCACCGCCGAGCCTTCAAGTACCCCGCAGGAGACACCAGCTCCAGACTCGACAATCCCCCAAGAGAGCAATGTGGTATCAACTCCTGCGACTGCAACAACCACTTCCACTACAACGCAGAATGCTACTACTACAGCAATTCCAATTCCTCGCCCAAAGCGCAAACCTTCTTTTTCCGCATTTACCCTTTCACAGCCGCCTAGCGCAACTTCCACCGAGTCCACCCCGTTACCCTCGATAGAAGTTGCGCCTGATGAACAGAGGAAAGATAGAGTACCTGTAGAAGAGTCTTCCGTCTCCGAGGGTCGAGTGAATAAAGAACCCTCCCCGGTCGCTGAAAATCACTCCGAGATTCGTCCCTCGAAACGTGCAAAGACATTCACGGAGCCCGTAACCTCAACTTTGGAATCTCAACTGCCAACAGAAACTTCGCACTTAGTCACTCCACCGGCTACGCAGACCTCGACAAATGACGAGACTACAGGACGGGATAGCACCGAGTCGCAGCCCCCCGTGGAAACAAAGAGAAAGCCTTCAAAGTCAGGAGGACGGAAGTCGTCTAAAGATGTCAACGGTGAGAATGCAACGAACAGAACGAGAGAAAGGAAGCCCCGAGCTCGCAAGCAGCGCGAACCGACGCCTGAAGGCTCGGAGCTTGTGCAGATTGCTCCTGGTATTGTCAGGATGTCGGAATTGTGCAAGGGCCTGCGAACAGGGAAGATCTCCAAGCGAGAAAGTGAACTGCGCCAAATGGAGCTGGCCGAGGTGGAGCGCAAACAGAAAACACAGCAGGAAGGAGAGAAAGGAGAGAACCATGAACAGACACCTGCCAAAGAGGACGTCAATGCGGCTACCGCGGCGCTAGAGACAGGCGATTCGAGTGATCCAAAGTCACAGTCCGGACCAGTGATGAGAATCGTGAACGGAGAAATCGTGCTCGATGCGACTTCGCTAGAAGTCGATCGACACGCAGAATCGGCAAGGAATGCAGGAGAACTAGAGGATGTAGTCGAAAACTCACTTACTCGAAGAGTCAACCAGGCGTCATATGGAAAGCGCTCCAAAACAGAATCATGGGACGAGGAAATGACGGATTTATTTTACCGAGGCCTGCGCATGTTCGGCACGGACTTCATGGTTATCAGCAAACTATTTCCGGGGAGGTCTAGGCGCCAGATAAAGTTGAAGTTCAACAACGAAGAGCGACGAGACCCGGGGCGGATAAAGGAAACCCTGTTAGGTCCACGGGAGGCGGTTGACATTGCAACCTACTCGGAGATGACCAACACAGTCTATGACGACCCTAAGGTCATTCAACAAGAACTGGATGAGGAGAAGAAACGCATTGAAGACCAGCATGCTAAAGAAAAACAGGCTCAGGAGGATCTTCTAAAGAACCCAGATGGTGCCGGTGATGGTAATGGTAATGGTCCTACAGGGCCTGATATGGTCAACAATGCACCAGTCAAGAGCAAGCGCGGCAACAAAAAGCAGGCTGCGAAGGATATGGGTGGAAACGAAGAGATTCTGGGCACGATTGATGATTTTCCTTGATAATGCTTCCTCTGTTGCTATGGTATAGACTCTGTTGACATCTAATGGGATAGTGATGGTGATGGGCGTTTGTGGCGTCTCTGATATGCATAACCTGGTGTCGCTGCCACAAGGGTTGGCCAGGAGTTCGATTCATTCACTGTTTGATCTTGCTCGATATCCATGTACTTCTTTTAGTGGATTTACTAGCCTAGTCACTTGATATCGGTCTTGTCTGTACTTTCTAGGATCATGGCGCTTATTTCCTCGAGTCATGGACTAGCTTCCTCTTTTGTCTAGCATGGTTCCAGGCAAATCGCTAAGTATATAGCTCATCAGGCGAGATAATGGTATTCTCGAGACTAACAGTACAAACATTACCGACGGCTTGTTGAGCCAAACCCTGTGCTTGTGGTCGGTGGAGAGAACTGAGGGGAATGAGACCGTGAGCTGCCTTCGCCGGGGTCATACCTATCACCCCACCTTCTGAAGGAAGTCGTTCGTCGGCCAGCAACAGGTGAATCATAGCGATTGTTTCTTCTCCCAAGTCCATAGCCAGCCGCAGCACCACCCAACGCCCCTGTCCAAAAGCCCGGCCTCCAGCCCTGCCCAGTAGGCGCCGACGCAAAGGTACTACTATCCGAACAGCTACTATACGGCGGTGGAGGACCAGGATAAGGACCTCTACCGCCATCACCACCGCCTCCACCACCTCCTCCGCCACCACCCCAAAAACCACCGCCAAAAGTACGACCTCTTCGATTCCCTCGCAAGCCGAAACAATCCCGACACATAGGCCACAAAATTAGAGCGAAGACAGCGGCCATGAATCCAAAGAAGATGAGATCGCCAAACAAGGCCATGCCATCGTGAATTTTGTTGTTTGACGGCATCCTAGGCCAGGTATCGTCGCGCCCATGGCCGAATTTCTCCTCTCCAAGCTCCGTCAACAGTAGCCGGTATTCTACTCCGCAGCTGCCTTTCAGTATCCACTTATCATCTGCACTTCGGTAGCCCTCACATACCACGTCCGTGGAGCCAAGCTTGAACTCTTGGGGTAGCGATGCGGTACAGGTCCACTGGACATCTTCTTCGTCATAGTCGTAGCCTGCATTGGTGCATCGCATAAGATCGATGGGATACATGTCGCATATGCGCTTTGATGGACCGATGCATTTTAGCTGAGGGATGGGAGCAACACGGCGAGCAGTTGTGGACTGACCCCCGCGCAGAGTCAAGGCTTTCACTCTAGAGAGAAGGATGGCATTGCTACCTGGAGGGTTCTCTGGGTATCTGCCATATGCGAGGACAGGAAGGGGAAGAAGGAGAAAAGAAAGGAAAGCCTGTAAGGTAGTTGAAAGCATAGCGCCAAAGAAGAAATAATAACACTAAGTGATGAAAGGTGGGTGGGAGCAAAATTGAAGAGAAGTGGAGCTTTTGTATACGTGGTAGATGTAGGTGGCGTTAATTTATAGGCATGTTGAAAGCTGTCGTTATACACCAAGTAGGGCCCAGGCGTGTCTTTGGCTCGAAAATTACTGCAGCAAAGATAAATACCCCTGGGAAAGCTGCAGGAACAGTTCCGACTTAAGTGCGTTGCTCTTTGTCCTTTTAAATGTTTGTGTCGAAAGAAGATCGATGAAATTGATTTGCGATAAGAACAGCAGCTGATAAGTCAATCTGGCGCTAGTCCAGACTAGTCCACAAGCTAAATTTAATTGCTTTGCGGAAGACAAACCCTCAAGAATCCCCAACCTCATTGATACTCTCCGTGGTCCAACAACACTCAATTTCTACTGACCCTGGTGTGCGATGGGCTGAGCAGTTATTGAAGTCTACACTGGCTGACAATGTCATTTCAGCAAAGTGCGATCATCTCACTTTCCGCCTGTATCAATTATATCTTTGGCTAACCGTGACCGATTTAGATGAACCCTCGCCCGTTCCGGCTCAATCCTCGTACGTCATGGTGTTTCTATCCGTTCACTTATACTCCACCGTTTACCTCTAACGAAACGATCTAGATTATCCTTCACACAAGGATTCCTTCTAGGGCAGCTCTCCGTGGTGCTATTGATCGGTGCCTTCATCAAGTTCTTCATTTTCGGCGAAACTCCTCCACCGCCGTCCCGCGGCCTTTCTCACCGCGCCTCAACACACAGACGCTCCAATTCGATTTACACCATAAATCCCAATGAAGAAAACTCCAGATCGCTGAGAGAGAAACCGTCCACTTCCAACGTCCTTCGTCCAGTGCCGTCATCTGCCACTAACACTCGATCCATCCTTCGAAAAACCTACTACAGCGCTATACCCACAAACCCCACGGGAAAACATGGCCGTCACCGGATTCATCATTCGTCGCATCAGCCAGAATCATTAGATTGGTTCAACGTATTGATCGCACAGACCATTGCGCAGTACAGACAGACGGCATACTTATTGAAAGATGACCCTACATCATCGATCCTCAGCTCGCTGACCGCGGCATTGAACAACCCAGAAAAGAAGCCTTCCTTCATCGACAAGATCACAGTGACGGATATTTCCCTAGGTGAAGAATTTCCGATTTTCAGCAATTGTCGCATCATTGCTGTTGACGATCCCAATTCGGATGGCGGAAGGCTACAGGCTTTGTTGGACGTCGACTTGAGTGATGACAATCTCTCTATTGCCGTAGAGACGTCCCTGTTATTGAACTATCCCAAACCATGCTCCGCCATTCTTCCAGTTGCTCTGTCAATTTCCGTTGTACGGTTTTCAGGGACATTGTGCATATCTCTCGTCCCAGCATCCACGCCCCCTCTTCATACACCGTCCCCCTCCCCCTCACCTCCCACTGCAGATGGGGCTGCAAACGCACGAACACAACCTACAAGTGGGTCAACAGATCCTACGCAACAGGCCAACGCACAGGAAGAGTCACCGCCAAAAACCAGCCCGAAAAGCAACGTCGCGTTCTCATTCCTTCCAGACTATCGGCTGGATCTTTCAGTGCGGTCACTGATCGGTTCCCGTAGCAGGCTTCAGGATGTACCAAAGGTCGCTCAATTGGTGGAAGCCCGTGTCCATGCTTGGTTTGAGGAACGGGTAGTGGAGCCACGTGTACAGGTGGTGGGCTTGCCAGATCTCTGGCCTCGCATGGGACGGACAGGTGTACGCACAGGAGAGGACTCTGAAACCGGCTCTAACGCCGCATCCCGGTCGGCTATGTCTGCCGATATGGGCAATCCACTTCGGGCTGATGACATTGGTAGGGAACCAGAGGGGTTAAGGTTCCGAGGAGTGGGTGCACGGCCACCGTTTGACAGTGCCTCACGAACGAGTAGCTTCAATGTCGAGACAGGTGGATTCCGCAGTCACAGCATGACCCGAGAGAGAAGCGGTGGCGGCATGATCGATGACGTTCACATGCCTGGCACTTTACCTGGAGGTACGGCCGTTGATTGATGACTTGACCTTGCAGTGTATACTAACTTCTACTTTACAGAGGACCTTTTTGCATAACAAACGCTTTTCATGCGCTCTAACTGCATAGCGAAACTGAATGCTTGTCATGAATCTCATTGCATTGGTATATACACATTTAATCGTCAAAGTAACCGTGCCAGTCACCTATAGAGACGTAGATCAACAGGGCCAATTGAGTCACCCTAGTATCCGTACTAAAACCCTAAATTGGCAGTTTACCTGTCTAGTTCGCAGCCACAGCAGGGTTAGTAAGAGATCCAAGATAGGTCTTCCGGTGCGGGTTGGTGTCAAGATCTTCGCTACGGTTCAAGGGCGTCCACTTAGGCTCCTCCTGGAAGAGGCGCATAGCCTTGACATACTACAGATATATCGTCAGCCGCTGAGACAACTTAAATCAAGATAGAATAAAACTCACGTTCTTCTCATCAGTCGTGAAGCGATGGTAGATGCCGGCAGGGAGGATAATCAAATCATCCTTGCTGAGCTGGATACGGACCCATTCGTCCTCCTTATCACGTACATCGAAGTAACCCTCCCCATCACGGATATACCGGATTTCCTCGTCTTCGTGCAAGTGTTCAGCGAAGAACATCTTCACCTTCGACTCGTACACATCGCCCATAGTCTGCGGGGAGACACAGACTTCATCCCGGTTCTTGTATCCACGCTCTTTGGCCAAGGCATTGACAGATTCGATGTCGGGGCAGTAGCGGTAGAAAACACCGATAGAGGCGAGGTAGTCTTCGGAGACAGGACGACCGGAGTCGTGGGGCTCGCGCTGGTCTCCCTGTTATAAAGTTAGCGTTTACCCTTCTTGGGAATATGACGGAGTCGGGCGGCATCGGAGATGTTGAAACTTACCGGCTTGTTGTCGTACCAGTATGCCTTCATTGTGACTTCTAAGTTTAACTTTCGTTCTATAGAGATGGAAATTAAGTATAGAATCGGCTTCCTGTGAGAGGTAAGTACAGAGATCAAGGATGAATGAAAAAAAGCTCCGCAAGCCAATGGTGTCCGCGGGGTTGAGAAAATACAGCCCCGCAATTGGCCAACGATTGCGCAACATTGGAAGCTGCTGGCCTCACCGCCCTCGGAGTTAACGGTCATAGTAGCCCTGCACGTGATGCTTTGATCCGCAGTTTTTTGTTTGATCTTATTGGGATCTGTAATTCTTTCTGCGAACTACTGCTCTCCACTAGATACCCTGAGGGCAACATGGCTTTTCGGGCACGATCAGTGGCTCTTATGCGATGGGGCTACGGCTCTCGCTCCCGGTTTCTGGGTTCAACTCGTGGTCTGGCTACTGTTTCCGATGGCTCACGGTATGTCCTTTTCTTGCTTTATTATTATTATTATTATTTTCCTTTCCTCTCTCTTTCTCTTTTTCTTTCCATTTGGAAGTTCATAATTTTAATGCTTTTTAAATAGACCATACGATGTCGTCGTCATCGGGGGTGGACATGCTGGTTCAGAAGCGTGCGCTGCCGCAGCTCGATCGGGTGCTCGCACTGCGTTGATTACACCTTCGCTCTCCAACATTGGTGTATGCTCGTGTAATCCGAGCTTTGGAGGAATTGGAAAGGGCACTATGATCCGGGAGGTCGATGCAATGGATGGAGTCGCCGGGCGCATAATTGACAAAGCCGGTATTATGTTTCGTGTTCTCAACAGGTCCAAGGGGCCTGCAGTCTGGGGACCTCGCGCGCAAATTGATCGTGACCTGTACAAAAGATACATGCAAGAAGAGCTACTTTCGACCGAGGGGCTGAATGTTCTGGAAGGCAAAGTCGCAGATATCGTGGTCTCAAAAGAGGGCGTGGAGGATGTGCCAGGTGCTCAGGGCAAGATTGTCGGCGTAAGGTTGGAATCCGGGAAGGTTATACCCACAGGCCGGGTTGTGATTACAACGGGAACCTTCTTAGGCGGAGAAATCCATATCGGAATGGATGTGTTCCCGTCAGGCCGCATGGGTGAAGCTGCTACTTTCGGGCTGAGCAAGTCCCTTCGTGAAGCTGGTTTCCAGCTTGGTCGTCTGAAGACTGGGACACCTCCTCGATTGGATGCCAAGACGATTGATTTCGCATCCCTTGAAGTGCAAAAAGGTGACTCACCACCGCAACCGTTCTCATATCTCAACGATACAGTTCAAGTTGGCGACAAAGGTCAGCTCAACTGCTGGATAACCCACACCAACGAAGCCTCCCATGAGATTATTCGTGCCAACTTGGATAAATCTATCCACATTCGCGAGACAGTTAGGGGACCAAGATATTGTCCCTCTCTTGAGTCCAAGGTCATCCGTTTTCAGGATAAGCAGCGGCATCTCATCTGGCTGGAACCAGAGGGATTTGCGCCTAACAATGTCATCTACCCTAACGGAATCTCCATGACTGTTCCTGAAGACGCCCAGTTCGCTATGTTACGGACCGTTCGCGGGTTGGAGAACGTGCGCATGCTTCAGCCCGGCTATGGAGTGGAATACGACTACATCGATCCCCGCAACCTTTGGCCTACATTAGAGACAAAGCTGATCAGCGGACTCTACCTTGCGGGTCAAATCAACGGAACAACTGGGTACGAAGAAGCAACCGGACAGGGAATCATCGCCGGTACCAACGCCGGTTTATCAGCTCAAGGTCGATCACCGCTCACACTCACACGGTCAGACGGCTTCATCGGAATCATGATTGACGATCTCATCACAAAAGGCGTATCAGAGCCCTACCGCATGTTCACAACGCGAAGCGAATACCGCATCTCCACCAGATCAGACAACGCCGACCTACGCCTAACACGTATGGCCCACAAAGCGGGCATCGTCTCGGATAAACGCTGGCGTCACTTCACCGACACCGAAGCGCAGATCAACGAGCTCCAAACCCTCCTCGCCAACACCAGAATGTCCTCGAACGCCTGGACGCGCAAGGGTTTCAGAGCACGAGTAGACACCTCCATTCGCTCAGCCCTAGACCTCCTCTGTCTTGACGAAGTCCACGTGGATGCCCTCATCCCTCACATTGAATCTCCCTCCGGAAAGGCCTACACGCCCTCTTCCTTTGCTCCGGAGATCAGAACCCGCGTTGCTATCGAACGCCGGTACGCCCCATACGTCGCGCGCCAAGAGGCATCAGTCCGCAAGTTCCTGCAGGATGAAAGCCTTCTCCTCCCCCCTGATCTAGACTATGCCAAGATCCCGGGTATCAGCACAGAGGAAAAACAGGCGCTTGAGCGCGTCCGACCTGTCAGTGTAGGCATGGCTAGACGAATTGAAGGAGTCACTCCGGCGGGTGCCCTGCGGTTACTCGCGCACGTACGCAAATCCTCAACACCCGCATCTAACAATCTGGAAGAAACTCCCGACGGCATTTTACAACAAGCTTCTTGAAATGAGGGGCTGAATCTGGTACATAATCACATCACTTACAAGCGTTCACAGCTTGTATTCTTTCCTTTATATTCTGAGATTCAGCGGCAAAGACCCAGGCGCAATGGATGGATTAGTTAGGGACGGGGGTCTTCATATGACCTATTAGGGCTTGTATTACATTGGGGGCATTAATCCGAGGAGAAAATCTGTATATTATGTCATGTATTCTTATTTTTTGACTGACTTCATGGGGCCATGGACATGCGCGTATCTATTCGAATCACCTCATCTTACCTGTACATTAACAAAATAGACAGATCATTCAAGACACCTATTCGCATCGCATGAGGCTTCTTCCATAATTCGTACCCAAAAACAACACAAGATCAGAGGAAAGGAAAATGAATACCGTACCTAAAAAGGCAAGGAATGATTATATACATGAAAACCGCTTCGCTTTGCTCTATGTAGGATAGATAAATACTAAGGTAAAATACATACATACATTGATCTGAGATACTCAATCAGACTTCTTCTTTGAAACTTTAGCACCAGCCCTTGCAATGCGTTTTTGGACTTCTTCCTTTGTAAGGATTTTTACTGCGTCTTTGGAGAAGATGTAGCTCATGCCGGACCAGATGGTTGTGGCTGCGACGAGGTACCTGATTTGATTGGTTAGTTTCGACTGGACAATGAAAATAAATAAAAGATATTACGATAACGTCAAGTAACCGTAGGAGAAGAGGGAAATAATAGGGAGAGAGGTCAAAACAACAACAAAAAAAAAAACATACAACAGCCGGGATTCGCTGGTGGTCACCCACCCAACTACTAACCGGCCGGCGTGTGGCTTAAGTACGGCTGAGCGGACGGGAAGCCCTGTTTTCCACACCCTATGGTCGTATGTGCTAGTATAATGTTTGCGAGGACTTATATAGCCCGCTCGAGCTATTTCTCTGCTGAAACAGGAAAGCGAGTAGACGAGTAGGTGAAGGGTTAGGATGAAATGAAGTTTTCACTTACTGAAACCCAGTCATTGCTTCTTTAAGATTCCAAGCTTCTATGATGGCCTCCGGGACAACAGGTAGCGCGATGGCACTGCCAACAAGTAGCAGCTGCAGTGCGGTGTTGACTTTCGAGACCGTGGTGGGTTTAACCTCCGCGGAAGGAAGAGAGAAGTCCCAATACCGCGCCATGGTCTTGGGTGGGGGAAGAGAAATCCAGCGATAATAAATCGCGGATATTGCTAGGCCAACGTCACGACCGAGAATGATAACGGCGAGCCACACTATCTGAAGCGTTAGTACGCGCTGTACATGTTAAGCAGTAGGTGACTCACCCGGGATCGACCCATTGACTGCTAAACAAGCGACACCGATGGTCATCAGAAGCTTATCAGCCATGGGATCAATGATTGTCCCAACGACCGTCTGAAGATTGTATCGCCGCGCGATATAACCATCAACAAGGTCGGTAATTCCAGCATAAGCAAACAGAGCTAACGCAGCCTGGTGGTAGTCGTGGACAAGGAAATACCCTACTAAGGGGGCAGCAACCAGACGCGTAAGCGTGAGGATATTGGGAACCGTGTAGATGTTCTCATGAGTAGTAGGTAGAGAAATACGAGAAAGAATTGCAGACGCCTTCGAGCCAGTTTGAGATCTTATACCACTTAGTCTTCATAGAGCCATGAAGTGAAGGGGAGATAGGAACAAGAGCTTCAAGGAAATGCACCACAGAGGCAGTCTATGGAACAGTACTGGAGTACCTACTTCTGGGGATCGGTCTTATCAGAGGACTTTTTCGTGGCAAGCCATCTCTTTTGATAACCGAGACTTTGGCTCAATCGTGACTGCAAGTGCGAAGCCACGCGGCCATTATTACTCAGAAGTCTACTGTCCCATTAAACAATACTGGTTTTTGAAACTCGTTTGACATAGATGGAAAACATACCTGCTTCGTAATGAGTTCGGTGAACGAGCCAATGTAAAAATCGAAGAGCTGTGGATTTCCATTCGATGTTCCCGCACGGCGTTACTGTTTCCAAAGAATGGACGGGGCGCTAGTCCAGATAACAGACGAGAACACTGTCCGGATGCCCGAATAGGGGCCATCATGAAAGGCCTCGCCGCCATGATCCAAACTCGACAGTTGGAGGGGACGAGAGAAGGAAGAGGTCGACGAGTAGACTGTAGCAGACAGGGAAGAAGGCTCAGGAGGTAGTCTCCAAGGGTGTAAAGGAACGTTTGGTTCAAAAAGGTATGTTTCAACCTCAAAAACAACCAGTAGTATACAGCTCCGAGATTTCATACAGAAGCGCAAAGCAGTCAATCCATGAAGCGAATCAAAGCTAGTTAAGCCAGGTCTTACACCAGGAGAAAATGGCGGGGCTGAAACCAATCCAAGCTTCCTTTCTCCGGCAAATAATAAGAATCAACTGAACCAGGAAGAGATATATGCTAGAAAAACCCGGCGATCGACAACGGTCCAAGCTATTCTCTCAGCAACCAAAAAGATGCAATGGTGGTATAGAAGTGGCAGCCCAATGACCGACTTCTGAGACGTCTCAAAGTCAGCAGAAGTGTGAATCACTAATTGGCCAGGCAACTGCCGTCCAAGGTTAACTCGAACGCAATTGACTGGAGAGCTGCCACGGAGAAAGATCAGGAGTTGGATGAAAAGCACAAAATGAAGCTATAGAAATCAAGGCTCGTGATTTGAGGAAAACGTCGGCGGAATAACCATTGATCCGGTAGTATCATGTGATGCTAGGGGTCCGTTGGGATAGATGACCACAATAACATTATTTTCTGTTCTCTTTCACAGACTGACAAGTGAGTCAAAAAATAATGTAGTGGGCAGGCGATCGAGCAAGATCATTATCTGCAGCTGATATGAAGCAAGCGACAAGGTTCACCTGCTCCGATTCACCAGATCGATCTATCCTTGGCATCGGTCTGCATGCTGCTATATAAACCCGCGCATGTCTCATATGACTTGCCCTACTTTCATCAGCGCTTCTCACCTGATAGTAATAAGAGCAGCTGTTCACCTTACTGTCGTCATACAACATGACTTTACAAACTGAGCAGGCACGTATAGAATGTTTATACCCCGGATCCTTAAGCTATTCTTCTGGGATGCATAACGATCCGTCATAATTTGTTACCCTATGGATTATTATAGGGCCTCTTTACTTCATTATGGGGCTATGGGATGATGATGTCGACGAGGATAACAGGGAGTCATTTCCAATGAGGAATCCGAATGTGGCTATGGTCGCTATAGACCGTCCAGCTCCTCCAGCACCTACATCACCTCCATCATCGAGCCGATTGAGTGTACCAGAAAACCCAATACTGGAGCCATCTGGAGACCCCAATCTGGCCAACCCCCGTCTTATGGTCAACAGGGCCTGTATCTATGAGCGCCGATTACCCGGGGATGCATACATCACAGCCCATGTGCAGCGCCTGCAACACGGATACTACTCGAGCGCGGCCGTCTCCGACCAGGATCTCGACTATGTCGATTTCCTGGGTATAAACTTCGTGTTCCATTCGCCCAACACCGTCACACATCGCTTCAAGGCAGCAACGATCTGCGCCTCACTACACAGTATACGGGACAAATCCACCGCGGCGCAGAATCCCCACGCCTACCGGTCCAAAAACCCGCAGTTTCTAATGCACGCTCCGCACCTCCTGTACGGGGCCGTTTCGCCCGAAACCCTCCAATGGAATTACAGTCTATCCGGATCCCTCGGCGTGGCCGAGTTACCGCTCATGGCCAGTATCTCGCCTTCCGGCGGCATGAACGGACGGTACCGGCGGTACGAGATGATGCGGATTCAGGGCTCGGTCCGGTCATTGAAGAGTCCGCGCGGACGAATGTTTGACGTTGAGGCCGCAGAGGCCGTCTGGTCGTTAGAGGAAAACAATCTGCAGCGGTCTGGTCTGCCGCGGGAATTCACATTCGCCATGCTAATCCAGAAACCACGCGCAAACAGCCGAATCCACTTAGCCCTAGATATCGATCCGGTCCTACAATGCGCGTACATTGACTACCCGAGATGGTGGCTGGGTCTCCCGAGTTACAAGCCGGTGCCTCGACGACCGGTGGATTTTCGAGTCGAAGTCGGGCAGCGCTTCGAACCTATCACCCCGAATAAGGGTTTCAACTTTGCTGCTCTGGAGAGCTCATTCGATGATTATGTGCAAATGCCAGGGAGGAAGTTCACCACCGGAGTAGGTCCAGCTTAATCAATCCCTTGAATACAGAATCTTGTCTTGTCTTCAATGCCCGTGAGCTCACACGAGAGAACAAAACAGATGTCCCTAGAAGGCGGGCTCGATCAAGGCGACAATGAAATCCGCCGCGACATAACACGAGACTTCGCCATGGTCGAGCCGGTTCGAGGGATCCACCGGGCACCCTACACAGGATACAATATGCCCACCGCCGGAGGGAAAGTCCCTAGAACTCGAAACGGAGTCATACCTCGTTTCGACCCGGGGTCTCTTTCCGTTCGGATCCTACTCGACAACAGCAGCCATAGCAGCCCGCTTGCGTCGCATCTCTCTGCGCTGCGCTCGAATAGTAACATCACAAAGGAACGAGTCCAGACCCAGACCGCTAGGGGAAGCCGGCATCCAGAACAAGCTAAGAAAGTACATATTAAGCCACGCGCATCGGAAAAGCAAGTCACCAGACGTAGTCGAGGTACCTAACACTCTTCCCTCAGTGTAACCCACCCCTATGTATCCATCTACGTCTCCAACGTATGTATGTACATTTAAGACTTAGTTTCTAGAATTATAACTCCCTACCCACCCAACCAATCATCAGATACAACATCAACCCCCGATACTACGTAGTAAAAAAGGAACCAAGTACAGTATCTTCCCCCCCCAAAAAAAAAAGAGATAACCCCTACAGTTAATCTAAGTTAATTTCAAAAAATCAATTACATCACCAATATAATCAAACTCCCCCCAAATTCTCCACCTGAAACAACCCCTAATTAATTTCAATTTTCCCCATCTATCAATCAAACCCCAGCCACAGCCAGGATTGGGAACCCTGTGTGATCCGCACTACCCAAGTAACCTAAGGCTCCACACCCGGTAAGAAAACGGGGTTAGGTACTTAATTGCCATGTAATGCAGGTCATTGGGTAAACGGCAGTGGGGAAAAAAAAAGGACCTCGGGATAAATCGGTCCACTTCGGTTCATGATCTGCATCTTAACTTGGCTAAAGTTACTCTGTACATACATATCTTTTAGTAAAAGGTGGTAGTTAAGTGTCATATGAAAGGAGGAGACTAGGCGATTCGATAATAAGTTTAGGTAGATTCAGGTTCTAGAGACTAGGTGCCTAACTTAATTTATTTTTAATTTGGTTGTCCAGTAAGTTTTTCTTTCTTCTTTTGTGTTTCCTTGCTTTTACCTTGTTGGGGATAGATGTGTATGATATTGTGGCTGGTGAGGTTTCCTGGTTTACGTGGCAGAGAACCGTGGTCCTGAGGACTTTTGGGGGGGGTTATTTCTTTTCATTTTGTTTTGTTATTTTATATTTTACTTTCCGTTTAGTTTTTGGGAATTTTTTTTGAGAGATTGTTGTATTATCACTATGGAGTGACTGTGACGTTGTTGATGACTGAGATCCATAGAGGGTAAACCAAGAGAAGACCAGACAGAGAAAAAGAAAGAAAAGAAATGAGAAAAGCGAGATAGGAAAGAAATGGTATCAAAAGTTCTGGAAGGAAGACCAATTATCATAATTGAATTTTGACCTACTTTTCCCGAATACAACGAACGAACCGGATATTGACCAAGCCAAAAAAAAAAAAAAAAAAAAGAAAGCCACCCACATGTGCAAGTCGTGAATTAGAAAGAAACAGGAACCGGAGAGGAAAGAAAATAGTCGTCCCTCCAGAGTAAGAAAAACCACTAAAGAAAGAAAAACAAGCCCATCACAAATGATACAAGAGAAGTAAACGTTTCTCATATACATCTCCTGCACGACGCTGCTTTAGTACCCGGAATCATCTTGCTATCGGCAAAGGCCGGGCCCGATTGCAGGAGCGGCTTGAGAAAAGACACAGAGGAATGATATCACAGCTCCTCGCTGAAATTGCATGAAACACTAGCAGAAGGGAGTAAAGGAAGAGCAAGGCAAACCTATCGGTGGAGTTGCGGCTCTTGCTTCCATATACACCAGAATTTCACGCCGTCCTCCCATTATAACAGCATAGGATATGATCGTGACCACGAGTAATGTAATAAAATAAAAGGAACAAACAGAAATACCACAGAAAACCGCCCCAAACCGTGCCACCCAAACCGACCCATTGCTCATAATCACGTTAAAGCGACACGCAGAAAACATTGCTTTCAGAGGGGATAAAGACAACGAAAAAAAAGGCCGCCCATGGTGGCGAAAGAGGCATAAAAGAAAGCCAGGGGGAAAAAAAAGGAGAGATAAGGGGAATTTGCAGTGCGTCACATCATCGTAGGGGGAATAAAAGACAACCAAGTTCCAAGAAAGAAAAATCGAGCCACCAGTATCTCCTCTAAGAGCAGTAACCATCCGGGTAATCATCCGTAGCATATATGCATAGTCTATTCCCAAATTGCCGCCCTTCTGCTGGAGAGTGAAAACGTACGACATGCGAGGAAATTGGTAGAAGAAAGGGAAGGGAAAAGAGAAGAGGCAAAAAAGGTGATCGAAAATGAGGCTCTCAAACCCTCAAAAAATTATACTTGTGGTTGAGCTGGAGCAGCCGTCGTCCAGGTTGAGACTGGGTAATTTGCATGAGCAGCTGGAGCGGTGGCACCCACATAATACGGATGTCTGTCACCACCGGTGTAATAAGGGGTGGGGATTGAATTCGATTCCCGGCGTGGGATACTAGGGTCGAAAGCCGCCATGCCGCGGTGTTCCAGAGACTGGTGCGACGCCGAATCAAGTTGCCCCGCTAGACTGAAACTGTTCCCCCGTGAAAATGTAGCCGGGGTGGCAGGGTCCATTGGCGAGGTTGCATCCGTTGCAACGCTTCGTGAGGAAATTGAAGAGTTGCGGTAAGCCGAGGGACTGTGGTCGGAGTGGGATCGATTTCGGTCGCTCAAAGAGCTCGGCATGGCTGCGCCCATCGCGGACGGAATGGAGGAGGAGAGATGATTGTGGTTGAGTGCATCGAAGCTTGTTCCATACTGCGCTGGAGTCCGGAATTGTGGGTAGTCGTCTGGTTTCTGCGGAATCTGAGTCGGGGCCGAAGGAGCAGGGAGGTATGGATTGGGAGCTGATTGTGCAGGAATCGATCCGGTCATGGAATAAGCAGTCATCGGTGCCGATTGTGGCGGATGAGTCGCACCGTAAGGGTTCGCGTGCATGTAGAAATCCGGATGAGGGTTTGGCATTCCATAACTCGGAGGCGCTACCAACTGAGGACGATATCCGTATAACGCCGCATGAGCCGGGTCGTTTGGATTCTCCATGCCACCGGTCTCCAGGTCATCAATGGGAGCCCGGAAGCTTTGCTTCTGAGTCAGCTCAGCTCGAGGTCTGATAAATCGCAGCGTGTCAACCATTGATGGTGGGTTCAAAACACCCCGCATCACATCCTCCACGCTATAGTACGAGACGAGATGGTGCGTCACGCCGGAGACGGTCACGCTCATTGTCTTCTTGACCAACCCCGAATCCTTGAAGCCGTATGAATCCACTAACGAACCGACCAGCGCCCTTTCCACATCCGATTGGTGCGATCTTTCCCCATACTGGCCCGTTGCAGAAGACGCCGAGGGAGAATAGGCCTGACCACCGTTGCTTTCATGGCGTGGATAGGGTTCCCCAGGCCTGCCCGCTGGCAC
This sequence comes from Aspergillus leporis, assembly GCA_009176345.1. Taxonomy (NCBI): domain Eukaryota; kingdom Fungi; phylum Ascomycota; class Eurotiomycetes; order Eurotiales; family Aspergillaceae; genus Aspergillus; species Aspergillus leporis. The sequence goes on along the minus strand of ML732344.1, from coordinate 7,017 downwards.
CGGCCGTCGGTTGGCCTTCTTCATCGCTCGCTTTTTCTCACCTGGTGGAAATGGCTTTTCGAGCTCCCGGTAGACTAGGAAATTGCCCAGAATGCGACTCGGGCTCCAAGTGACGCCGTCAGTCCATCGCTTGATGCCCGACGAATTTTCTTCGTAGATGAATACACTGCCGCTGCGGACCAGATGACCACGCTCCCGATCATGAGGCCGGCGGGGCACATGATGCAGGACGCCGGTCAAACAGGCCTCAAAAAGAATCAATGCATCTTGCGTTGTCGCAACGTACCCCGTGAAGGTAGGCTCCAACACTGTGGTGGTGCCGTTGACCATTGTTTATGGTGTTTGTAGGTTCGAACCTAGTTCAAAGGGGCCAGAGAAGGTAAAATCGATCAGAGTTAAGGCCACCGCTGATCAAGGTTTCACGCAACGCGAGCTAGACAAATAATTAAATAGAGCAGTCGTTCCCAGCCCACAAAAAGGAAGGATGGCATACAAAAACCCCGCGATTCGAGATCGCGACTGCCAGAAGTGAAATGGAATAAGGAGCTCTCTTGCGATGTAATCCCAGGATAACTCGAGGGTCAGGGAAAACTGGAGCTTTGGCAGATTAAGGGAGGGGGAAGAGTTCGGGAGGGGGAGGCAAATATCCTCTCAAGAAAGAGGGAACCTCCCGGGGCGAAGTTTAGAGGGAATGACAGGTTGATGGGGGAGTCAAGGCGACGGTGAACCGTAGAAAAGGGACGATGGTGTAAGTTAAATTCCCCTCCTCTTGGGATGAGTTAAAGGATCACCCAGACGTGGGCGACCCGGATCGACAACAAGCACGGGCCCGTCCTTTCTCAAATCTTCGTTGAGTAAAAGAGTAGGATCTGGAGAGAGAATCAGTCGCCTAGCAAGAGTTACTGGGTCGACTGGAGCTCTGGTTCCACGGATAGCGATCGGGATCGTATAGCGTTGACTTATGACTAGACTCGACCCCGAACCAGAGAAAAAGCTGCGGGATTTCCAAAGAGTTGAGCCTGCAAAAGATGGGTCAGACGAATCCCCGATTTCTTTTCTGTTTGTTGAAAGCTCCCAACCAGGCGCGAGGTAATTATAATAATAACAAGTTTCAACAAATCCACATCAAAGTAATAAGAGACGAGAAGAAAGTAATTTGCAGCTTACACACTTCTGTTACTTTAAAGAACAGTGAATGAGCTGCTGTTCGGGTGTGCCTGTTTCGGAGGAGAGGAATGTAAGCCGATTTTATCTTATCCACTTTTCTTGGGGTTCTCAGAACAGCCACCAGTGCGCCATACGAAATAATAAGAGAAGAGAATCGAAACAACTAATTTCAGAGAACAACTTGAAACAATATGGGGGATTTTTTTTTTAAAAAAAAAAAAGGAAAAGAAGATGATATTGAGCAAGACGGGCACAGGATAAAAAAAAATAAAAAATAAAAAAAGATAAAAATAATTTAAAGTAGACAAGAAAAATTAAAAAAATAAAAAGAGAAATTTAGATGATCCAAGATTCACATAACACTGCAGGTTCCTCAAGGGTAAGGTATTGTAAGCACTTCTTTTCTTTTTTAGTTTATTTTTTTATTTTTTTGAAAAATCCAAAAAAATAAAAATAAGAAAAAAAAAATGCCTACCCCCTTCCTAATGGTGATGACGATGATCGAAGAGCAGGTTAACCCAAAGAAAAAAGAGAAGGGCAAATAAAAAAGACAGAGGGAAAAAATACACTAACTGGATGCCGAATGAATGAGCGGAAATCCAGTCAAACTAGACCAGAGCCGGGCATAGTGCGGGTTTACAGGGAGAAGGATGGACAGAGCGAGACACAGAAACACAGTGACAAGACAACCCAGACTGTGAAGAGTGACCAGCGTGCGCGGGCGGGGCGACCCAAGGTAGTAGGCCCGAGCAGGAGGCAGAGAGGGCCCAGAGGCACCAAAATGAGGATGGGTGGGTGGGGGTCCCAACTAGCGATCCCAAGGAGCAGGCAAATCCGCAACAGGTTGACTTGAAGGTGGATCTCCCTCCATGAGGCCATCTCGCGGATCCATCACTCCCAAGGGAAAGCTCCAAAGTCTGGAGGCAACTTTCGGATCGTTTTAAAGAACTGGGGCACGTCACAACTTCCACACCAAATGAACTTTGGGATATACAACCAAAAATAATATAAAAAATAAAAATAAAATCATATCTCATAGAGAATATTTTGTCCTCCTTTCAGAATGAAAATTAAGGAAATAAGGCAAATCAAAAGAAAAAGAAAATCCAATGCAATGGAGACGAGCATGGCAAGTTTCTCACGTGGAAGAATCAAGTTTGAGAAGGAAAAAAAGAAATTAATGATAAAAATGAAATAAAAAGAAAATCAAGAGAAAAACCGTAGGGAGGAGATCGAACAGGGGCGAAAGAATAGGCTCACTCACTGAAGAAACCAAAATCCGCGGGGATGGCAGAAGCAGGTACCCCGTTTTACTGGGTGCTGGGGTGTGTTTTGGTTTGCTGGTAACTACTCAACCTTAGTTCGATGGTAGTAATGACGTCCACTATTATCCTTTTCTCTTTTATTTTCTTTTTCTCTCTGAATGTTATTGGGATTTTCGATTCGTTTTCTGATTGGAATGGGTTGGTTTTGGTTTGGTGGTTTTCTCAAGACCTCGGGAGTTCACGAGACAGCAATGAATGACTCAATCAGCAAGACCTAAGTAATTGACTGACTGACTGTCAGGGTAGTCTTGAGAAGAAAAAAAAAAGGAGGGGAAAAGAGGGGGTGCCAGTGGGAAATTGACCGGAGATCCAGTGGTGAGGGACTCTTTGAGATTGAGTCCGGGCACAAGTAAAGATATTAATAAAATAAATAGATAAAAAAAAAAGTAATTAGAAAAAAGACGTCAATTTAAGGAACCAGAAGGTGCGTCAAAGGAAAAAGTTGGGTTGGTAGCAGCAGAAGAGAGGGATAATTGTTCGCATAGAGTTTTGAGTCCGAAGTAGGGAATAAACTCATAGATGCGAGAAGGGGTATGTGCGAGTTGCTGTGGGAAGGGGGGTGGGGGGTAGATGTGGATTACATATAACAGTCGATGAAGATGGGACGTGATGCAACAACTTATGGGGATAGCGTTTAAGCACGTAGATGCATACAGTAAATCGTTGTCAGTTGAGGAGAGAATCCTGTCGGTATGTCTCTGTCTCTGTCTGGCATGTATGTATGAATGAATGGATCGAGAGATAAATACAGATATTCACACATAAAAACAAAATATCAAAATCCTCCCCCTCAATAAGAGGAAATAAAAAAGATCATAACAGTAGGGGAGGATTCAAACTAGTCAGGTAATAGTAGCGGGCGACTATCTTAGTAGTCCGGACAAGGTCTCGCAGTAGTTTAGTCGTGGTACATAGCAATAGCTAGTCTTGTAATAATCGGTCCCCGGTGCCATGGATGCCCCAGGGGCACGAAATGGGGTGGAGCTGGTGCTTAAGCCCATGATATTAGGATTGGCCACGATAGGGTGGATGGGGGAGTTTCTGGTTGGGGAATCAAAGAGCAGCGGAGGGGGCTGTGTGTTGAACCTGCGAAAGAGAAGAGAGAGCCCGGTTTTTGGGCGACTGACTACTGACTGACTGACTTACTTGAGGGTGGGTGAGGGGAGAGAGAGAGAGAGAGAGAGAGAAAGAGAGGTATTCTTGTGGTAATAAAAATAAAATAAAAATAAAAACAAAAAATAAAAACTGGAGGCGGGAGACAAAAACCTCAAGATGGTATCTTGATTCCTGAATGGATTAATTAAATTCTTCATCTTTCTAGGTATATCAGCATTTAACCTTTACGCACCTTACAGATAGAACAAGATAAATGAAAAGCAGATCGAACTATATCATAGAACCTATCTTGATTCTTAATCTTATTATTATGGTTATGGTTAATCTGTATAGACTTCTTCTGGTCCCTCTTTTCACAACTCTGAATCCAGGAAAAATTGGCCCAGTACTGTGTTTATTAGTGTATTATACTGCATATAGAGTGTGGTACATACATACATTGTACATATACACATACGTACAGAATACATACAGTACTGGCCATTCCTCATCCTCTCTCCCCCATCTTTTCACTCATCTCCTCTCCTCTGCTTTCCCACCGCACGAAAGAGAAATGAAACGACAGCGCCTGGCCCGTGAACATGGACATCGACTGAGGGGTTTTGGCTGCAGGTGGATCCCAGCCATCCAACCACAGCTCCGCCCCTGACGAGAACTTGAGGACAAGATGATGTGCACCGGTCATCGCCTGTTGGGCAGAGCCTTGGCCGCTACAATCGTTAACTAATAGGTAGTAATGTATAATGTAATGACTCTTGACTGGATAAAGGATCCTACGCCATTCCTATATTGCCTCATCCTGTGGTTCCATCCTTCATGGGGAGGGGCTGATCGACCGTCGTCATATCTTTAACATGTTTCAAGCGACATACGGGTTCACGTGAATTGGGAACTAGTTGACATGATACATGGTTAGGTAATCTAGCCTTTGTACTATACGAGAATCTTATATGCTAGTAAGTTCTGGATCGATGGATAAAAATAAAAAATATAAAATATAAAATAATAATATAATAAAATAAAAAATGGGAAATGATTGAGTGAAGCTACTCAAAGACAGAGAGAGATAGAGAGAGACAAGAGTTAGACTAAAATCGAAAGGGAGGAGAAGAAGGGGAAGGGGGAAATCTCATGTATCAGAGGTTGTTCAACAACGGTCATCGCAGAGGGCTCAGATCTCCTGGAGGAATACTTAACGGGAAAGTATTATTGCATAGCAGTACGGTGCGGCCAATAGGCAACAGAAAGGAAAAGAGGGTCTGGAGGAAACTAGACTCCATTCAGTCAGGTGGAACAGGACACTAACACAAAGACTAAGGTACTAGACCTCCTCTGAGTGTATCTGGCTGGATGTTGAATGACGCCGCCCTACTTCGCCTCTAACCCAATCCCCATCCTCGGGATATTTTGGAAAAGATGGCGATAGGGAAAGGGGTTGGGGACGCATTTCGTGGCTGTCACAAACAGGCAAATACGGTCCGAGATCTGGCGGCGGCGAATAAGTGATCGTTGGATGGGAGTTCGAACCTGGTGGATAGACGCTCAGTCGTCATTCGCATAAACGGTACCTATACTAGTGTCGACATAGTTAGAGACATCCTACCTAGATGGTCCATTCCGGATCATCATCCAGCCATGTCATTTGCTACTCGCTGCGTAGATACAGGATCGGCCTCGTCAGCGTCCAGATGTCCGGCAACGGGATGACACCGCTAATGAGGGTCTGTGACGAGTAAACGGGAAATCATTACGACCAAAATGCCCGACACGGAGAAGCAAAGGAGGACTGTGCGCAACGATTCAACCCTACCCTGCATTTTGGTGGTTCGAGAGCAATTCTTTTCTCCATGTAGATCAGAATATCAGTCCACAGAGGGAAAACAATGTAGAGAACATCTCCCCCTTCCAACCGGAAAATCTGAATGAAATGTGGATGTTCTATATCTCTTACAAATCAGACCGACCCGATGTTTATGTGATCTCTTAGTTTCGCTCTTTGAGGGAAAAAAAAAATTTCTTGATCTTTATCTTTATATTGTACCAGTTACCAGTTTCAGGCAATCCCGGCAGTGCCCACATCTCTCCCCTACGGCAAAGGGAAAGGAAAAAAAGAAAGAAAGAAAGCGGGAGGGTGAGAGAGATAATGGTGAAAGAAAATGACCATGCATGTTCATATAGTTATCTGCCATGTCAGAAACTAAAAGTCACTTTTTTTTATAGACTGAGTGCTCCTATGCTACTGCTATTATGATAGAAAGAGGCAAACAAGACCAATTAGTAAATATGGGGTACATGGAAGTTTCATCTCGCACAATAAGACAAGGGAGATAATGCCTTGTCCGATATAAGGTTTAAAAAGAAGTTCCTCCCTGTCATTTGAGCGGGATGACATTTGGTAAGTTTATATTGGACACTTACCAGGAAACCTTCGCGGGAGATCCTCTGTAGATCGAGAGCATAGCAACATGGGACTATATAACATAAAAGACCCGGAGGCGAAAATGTGTGTTCGGCCCCAGTTAAAAGTTTCATTGCCGTACAGGACGGCAACATAGTAGTAGTAGCAGTATGATTATGGAGTCATCAATTAAGTTCTTTCAGCTCGGCTTGCCCACCGAAAATCTAAAAAGCAGAATCACGCATCTTGAGAGGCTCGGGTCCGATTGGCAGGTCCCGACAAAGTGGGCGAACAGCAGACGATCCCAGTTGGCGCGTGCTTGTCAAAACTTAATTCAGTCTTTGAAAGAGGAGGTCCCTGTTGGAGGGAAAGAAAAGAATACTACTAGTGTCATCAACGGCCTCATGCGCTCCAGGTGTGATGCATCATGGAGTATAGTACAGTACAGTATGCGTAGATCGTGTTGCGATGTATCTGGCTACGTACTAGGAGAGATCTGCATACCAGATCTTAGCGAAATCTTTTGGCCCTCCGCCGTTCTTTGACCATGACAGCCAAGAATGGATGTGGGTCGTCCTGAAAAGAGTCTGAAAGAGAACAAAGCCAGCATCAACCACAGTGGAGGCTGGAAACGGGAACTATCGTACAACAAGGACATAGCAAGCGAGCATGGCAGGCACATTCTGACTCTCGGAGAATTCTCTGTCGTGTCTAGTGCACTGTCGGCGTGGTTCTTCGTATTGGTGGAGGGGGGGGGGCGCGCATCGTACGGATCAGTCATGCCGACTGATTGCCTAAATAGGACTTGATTTTCTACCCAATGGAGAGAGACGTAAGGCGTTGTCCTTATATTGCATGCAGCTGCAAAACCCAGGGGGAAGGAACACCTCGTTTATTGGTGGTGCATACATAGACGGTTGGTCAAGTGAGAACGGTATGCAAGCTTGCAGTATTCAAACAGGGATCAAGCCTTTGACAGGGTTCGCTTCCGAGAGGAACAAAAAAACAAAA
>ML732343.1:0-69052 GCA_009176345.1 Aspergillus leporis | reverse complement strand
TAATCCATCTATGAACACCTTTATGTCGGTGCCTGGGAGAGAAGTATAGAATTTTAGGAAACTGGCAGCTGTCTTTTTTTTTAACTGTGTAGGTGCTCTAATTCGCAGTTGAGCCTCTTCTCATGACTCTTGCGAGAGCCATGGTGTAACGGATTACCTACGGAATGCCCTACTAAGTGGGACCGCCCCGGACCAACGCAGACTCCATAGTGTTCTCAACAAGTCATGATGTCAACGCCGGAGCTACGCGGAAGAATTACTGGGGATAAGAGACCAAGATATCCTAATTACTATAGAATTCTTCTGATTCCTTAAGATTTAGTCTTGTATGAGAATGGATCTCTTGTTATAAATTTCTTCTCTTAGATTCCTAGTGTCTCCTACCTAATCGACAGGCCGTCTACCCTGACAAGTAGATCCTTTACATTCTGAATCTTCTCTTTCGATTACCTAGGAAACCATGGAATCAATTTTTAAATTTAATAGCAACCCCACTCAGAATCCTGATGATTCAGCTACGCACTCAACCGAAACACTTACAGCTGAATCTATTGAACAATTGCAAGAATCAGTTCAGAAGTTGAAAAGATACCGTGAACTACAACAAGAGTACAAGCAACTTCGAGCCGAAGTTCAGTTTTCTAACCGCGAAGCGTTATCCTTCCGGCATCGAAGCCAGTCCTCGTCCTCTTCGGATACCCGAGATAAAGGTGAAATAAAAATTAAAAATATCCTTATCTTCACCCTTGATTTCAACCTACAACAACAGTAAGAATAACTTTTAAATCTACAATATACTTTTCTAGGGGCTCCTAAGAAATTTCGCACCAAATCTCAAAAAATCCTTGCAACTCTTAGCTATATGCAGCCTACCTGCCGGCAAAGATGATACCAACATACCACTGAAAAGCCCCAGGAACAGCAACGAGAAGCTGAGAAATCATGACATTACTTCTCGAATTAGACCTTGGGTCTTATTCATAATGCAGCCACTTTACAACCTGATACCATGACAAAGCTAGAACGGGCTCATCAACGACATGGCCAAGATTCTCAAGAATTCCATGCCTATCTTGATACCTTAGAGCAACACTTCCCCAGAGCCGCTGAAAAAGAACGAGCACTATTCTTTTTGCAAAACTTCTTCCGGAACTTGGGCAATATATTCACGAACACACATTGAATCTTCCGGAAACCCGTGACGAAATGGTTACCCTAGCCACCCACTATTGGGGGCTTATGAAACGAAACCAGAAATAAAAGAATCAAGACAATTTAACTCATTTATCCCAAAATAAATAATCCTAGAATTCTTATAAAAACAAGACCTTAAGCTTCTCTCCATCCTATAAAGAAGAAGCAAAGAAAACACAACAAAACCCTACTAATAGTAGAGGTAAACAATTACAATGTTATAGCTATGATAGTAAGGAGTATCTTGCCAATAGATGCTCTAAAAAAAGAGCTACAATCCAATCTATTACCCATGATCCCCAACTGGAACCATTGGAAAAAGAAAGCGAATCGGAGTAGACCCTATAACTTTGATTCCATGCCCCCAAGTAGCGACTACTACACGCTTTCATATTCCAGTAATTATTTAAAATACTATCAAGACCTTTGCAGATCTAGACAGTTGTGCTGAAGTTGATATTATCAGTTATGAATTTGCTATACGATTCCATCTTAATAAAGCACCTCTTTCAGCTCCTAATCTTTGGGCTGTTAACCAAATTACAACCCCTACTTATGGTGTTTGGCGCGTACCATTAAACCTAACTGATTCACGAGGGGTTACCCGAACCTTCGAACATCAATGTGTGGCAATTGATCCCTTGTGGCTCGCCACCTTTCAGCTCGAAATGCATCATTTCTACTGTATACTGCAGATGTTACACAAGGGCTGACGGGTCTTGTCACAGGACTAGCGATGTACTTGATGAAGTCTTATAAATGGATCGGTCTCGCTGGATCGGTGGTCCGCGTTGCCGGTTACGGTGCGATGCTGCATATAAGGACTGGCAGTAACTCCACGGCAGCGATATTTGTTACACAGGTGGTGCAAGGAATCGGCACCGGTGCTATTGAGACTGTTATTATTATCGCTGCACAGGTCTCTGTTTCCCACGCCGAAATGCCTCAGATCACATCGTTGACCCTCATGGCGGCCCATCTAGGAAAAGGCATTGGAAGTGCAATAGCAGGGGGTATTTACACTAGCACGTTCCGAGGGCGGCTCAATGCCCGGTTTGGGCACGGAAGCACCACGCCCATGATCGATGCGCTATATGGCTCGGTTACGGGTGACTTACCCGCATGGGGCACTCCTGAGCGTTCAATCGTGAATCAGGCAGTAAGTTGAGACAAAAAATCTATATTAAAATACTTGCGGTTGCTAACGTTGGCGTGTAGTATTCTGATGTGATTGGGTTAGTCGCTTTAGACATCAGATCTGCATGACCACTAATTGCGCTTAGGTATATCTGCATTGCTGCCCTTGCGCTATCTGCGCTTGTAGTTGTCCTAGCCTTGCTTCTGCCCGACAGGGACCTTAGGTGCATATACTTTTGCTCGCGAATGATATGGGTTGTAAATTGGCTGATGCTCTATAGGGACGACAATCAGAACGGCTCAGGAACGAACACTGTAATTAATCAGGATTCCCATTCCCGGTTTATCGAAGTCCCACAGCTCGTCGACAACGAAGGGGTCAAAAATAGAGCTGAGTGCCAAAGCCATAAATAATCATGATCTTGGTGCATTCGCCCGGTACAATGCGCTGTTGTGTTGACCTAGCAACCCAAGTGATGAGCCTGGACTCTATTTTATTTATACTTTATGAACCGACGTCGAACTATCAAATCATATTTCTGGCTCACTTCTATTTGACTAGCATGTCATTCGGAACGCCATATCCTTTCACACCCTGCATAGCGTTGCCGATAATGATATCCTTAGATGGTTCCCTCAACTACCAGGAACAACTGTAGGCAAGAACGGCGCGATTGAAGGGTCTGGTTGAACCGGATAGCCATTTGGTGGCTCTTTCATCGCCTGGAAGACTTCTGCTGCAAGCGAGTTCTCGTTCACGTATGCCAGCAATGCCTCGAAGTCACGGCATACATGCTTATTCATAAAGTCCGGGAAAGGTTGGTCCCAGCCTCCAACCCAATTAAACAGGATCACGTCAACGGGGCTTTGACATTTGATATATTGGGCCAGGATATCAATACAGTGTGTGATATGGGCCCCGTGCTGTGCATCTGGATTATTTCCGAATTCTGGGTAATAATAGTGCTCGTAGGAGATCTCCTTGCGCAGCATATCAAGACAGTGAAGGAGATGGAAAACTTCTGTTTGAGCAAGGTAGGCATCAGGGCCATAACCGAACTCATCAGGAACTCGGACTGCTAGTGTCGGGTCCTTGCCTAATTTGCGGACCTCTCCCGCTGAGATAAGGATTGGGAAGACACCCGAGCTTATCCTGAACCACTCTGCGTCGGCTTCATCACCTTGAGGTATGCGGAGAATTGAGGGCGGTTCGGAGTCATACAGAGAGCCGTTGGTCGTTAGCACGGTCCGAGGGATATTAAATCTTTCTAATATAGGAGCTGCGGCGCCTTAGCTTGCGTATCCTTTTCCAACACTCTTTACGATAGCAGCTCACCATAGGACGAGGTCGCTTTCCATTTGTCCTGATCACTGAGATGCCTCAGGCATGCCCGGCTAGAGAGTGGTGAAACGATGAATAGGACGGAGGAGCAGAATATCAGAATGTTCAAGAGTATGACCCAGATAGCCGAGCAGGGAAGTTTGGAGAACCCAACCGCCTTCCATTTGTTACCATCGCTAGACCAACGCTTCTCTGACTTCATCGGCAGAAAATCAGTTAAAAGACCCCTCTCGGAATCTCTCTCGCTGTGGCCCTCGCGGAAACTGTCCTCCCCTTTGACGGGAGGTCTTGCCGTCTGATTGGGTTGGCAATGGGACATGATGTGTTTCTGCTTGATTTGATGAAGAATGCGACCCAGGATATTTTAAAGACTCACGTACGTCACTCTGTTTCAAGTGCTCAACCTCATACGGTAAAGCAGTCGATGGCTCTTGTTTGTTCACCGCAACCAAATGAGACCCGGTAAGCTTTCCAGATTCTGGGCTTGCAGCAAGGCCAGGACAAGTAAGGGAAACACTGACATGTACCCAGGCATGTTAAGGTTGGTGTATAGTGAGGAGAGAAAAAAAAGAGGAGAAAAGAATTGGCTGCTGGTTGCATAAGCATTTGGCACCGTATGAGACTTGATGGTGTTATCCCGAATTCACATATTGTGACGGTCTACAAGACTTTGCCCTTACGTCGGGAGGGTTACTCAGACATTCGCCATATGCCAATCAGGAGAAGGCACAGGTTCTTGTGACGTTGTGCTTTGCAAGACAGGATGAATCAAGGGATGAACTAGCCATATAACCAACCACACCGTTCAAGACTTCTACGAATTAGTTACGGAGGCCTGCATTACGGAGGTTCCTCACTGTTATCATACCTGGGCTATTTATCGTATGACATCAAGTCAGTGGAAGTGGAGATACAGACGCCGAATGGTAACGCCGAAAATAACATGCAAGGGAAGCGACATGTAAGGAGCGATTGTCCGAAACAAACTCATCAACACACCGTGTTACGCAGCGGAATAAACTCCACTACGAATCGGCTACAATGCCGCGCATCATAGATATTCAAAGACCTCGAAATCCAAGCTATAAATTAAGCCAACTTCATGGCGGAGTCCATTACATCAAAGGTTTTTTCTAATACCAACCATTGTAAAAGCCACAACTACCTGGTTACACTTCCGTCTAGCTGTTGCAGTACACTTTCAATCTCCAACGATGCAGTTCAAGATCTTTACTATGCTGCTTGCCGTGGGCCTTCCACTGACCATGGCTTCTCCTATTCGTAAGGGCCACCTTTTGTATCTTCCTATCAATGTGTACTGATGACACTTTATATAGCTTCGGAGGCCAGTGAAGCCATTCGTTACTACCCCAAGCGCAGCGAGGGAGCTGAAGCCATTCCCTACTACCCCAAGCGGAGTGAAGAGGCTGAAGCCATTCCTTACTACCCCAAGCGGAGTGAAGAGGCTGAAGCCATTCCCTACTACCCCAAGCGGAGTGAAGAGGCTGAGGCGATTCCTTACTACCCCAAGCGGAGTGAAGAGGCTGAGGCAATTCCCTATTACCCTTGAAAGGCGTATGCCGAGGTTATAAGCAGAAATTTCTGAAAGCATGAATCTTTCTCGGAAGTCCTGAAGATTTTGCACCAAATTATTTACAATCTTTTCTTCTGTTACCCAATTTACCTTACGATTTAGGTGCTAGCAATGTTTTTAACATGCAACTTCGAGTGCTATGACCTAGCTAGTCAGTTGCCCTGTCATGTGAGAATTGGTTATTATTATTGAAACAAGAGTCTACCTAGCTCCGAAAGCTACGTATGAAAATGTCACTGCGGGTTCAACCATGCGGGATCGTACCAGGCTATTAATTGTCCTTTAGCCAGTGCTTTATTCGCTGTATATGGAACCTGTAACAAGGTTGCTTGTAGGCCATTTCTACATATCACACGCAAGTTCTATAATCTATGTAGAACTTGCCATAGATGAGCATATAAGAAACTGCAGGTGCATTTTCGTAGTACGAAAAACGTAGCACTAACCCCGGTGGCATTATTCAAATGTAGGTCTCTAACCCTCTGTGCAGTTCATTTGTTGTCCATGCATGTAGACCCTTAGGTCCTTGCGTAAAGCAGGCTTGCACCACTCAAGCCCTATGTGGCGGTCATGTAAGGACTCTCCGATGATAAGCGCCCAAGAAGATGATCAAAGTCGGTCAGAGAGTCCCTAGCGTTACTGCTGTCAAGCTTTTGCATGCAATGCTAGAAGTGCTAGAGATGATCAGATGACGGAAGACCTTTGCAACCCGACTGAGACAGAGGACCTTCCAGCCTCCTTTCTTCCATCATAGCGAGAAGTCAATGCCCCAGATATACACTCCTAGTGTAATGCGAGTATTTCGTGCTCCAACTCATACAAAAGTCAGCCATGCTTGGAGGAAATAGCGGATCGCTGAGAACAGAACTTGAGAGACATCCAATGGTGAAATATGAGCCAGTCAACGGCAGACTGAGCATTAACATCAGCTCCCAGCACGCAAGAGAGACCGAAGCAGACGAAACAGGCGGAAATGGCGTTCATGACGCACACCTCACTCCTGATCGCTCAAGAAGGACACGGCGTTGCCAGAGCTTCTACCGAACCCCTATCAAACAAACTATCCTCATGCTCCTCGCGGGCGTTGGTCTCATGAACATGGGATACCAGGTCTACTGGCTCTTTCGACCTGTGAGACCGATTTCGTGCAACTGCGGCGAAACCGTCTCAGAGGCTATTGCCAACGGGTGTCGGTACGATTCGTTCGCTGCAGCCTGGCTACCTCCGGCGTGCCGGAATGATGAGCTGATCGATCATTTTGAACATGCGGGTCCGAATCCTGACGGTAGTTGGCCATACTATGGAGATAAGAATAAAACACAGGTGCTGTCCCTTGAGCAAGTATCCCTGCTGCCTGAGACAGGGGGCCACTTCTTTACCACGCACCAATGGCATCTTGTTCACTGCGCCTATTACTGGAAGAAGATGTTTCTGGCTACGGAAAAAGGGACAACCATTGAGCATCGGTATAATAACCTGGTCCATTTGGATCATTGTGAGATGATGTTTTTGAAAAGGGATCCGTTGGACACTATTGTGACGGAGGCTGGAGTGTCGCTTCATTCGGATGTGATAGTGATCGCGCAGAAGCATAATCATGGAGATAAGCATGATGACAATCCTGGTCTGAAGAGCATGGATTCATATTAGTGGTATTACCTTTTCAGATTCTTGGTAGCATGGTCCGTTGATTAGTACTGAGCTCTGCATTTATTTATTGCTCACACCCACAGCCTTATCAGCGTAGTTTCGAGTCTTTTTGGAACACGTATTTGTAGTAGTCTACATTTTCTGCTTATGCTGCCAAGGCACTCGTGTGCATAGGCGTCGCCTATTTTGACGAATAAAACAGCCAGGGCTTCTTCCCTGATAGTTTTCACTTATTTAAGTCCTTCCATCTGCTTGGTATGTACTCCTGAACATGATGCAATTTACTCTGCATGCTCTTCTTCAATCTTGCTTGTCGTGAGTTTTGCCGCACCAGTCTCTCTTCACATTGAAACATTATTTCCAGAGCATTTCAGGGTCTCCACCGTGTGCAACATCGTGCATCACCAGGGGAGCTGTGTTTGCTTTATTTAGTTGTTGATACTTCCGAAGCTTACATATAATCTTCCAAAATGGGTTACCTAGATCCTTTTGTCATCAGGGTTTGAAAAACAATAAGATATTAAAGGAAAAATAGTAATACAGAGAAATTGCATATAGCCCCTGTAAATCACAGAAAATGTTCGACAAGGCCAGGCAGCGGGTGGAAAAATATCAATGATGCCTATAATATTGGATATATCATATGTTCATTTAATTGGTAACTGCTTATTCAGTAGCTCTCGATACTTCTGAGCTTCTCTCTCTTGCTAGGCCAAAACGCAACAGGGGCAGCAACAGGACCCGAGGCAATCTCCATACCCTGAGCCTACAATATGGAGCCGCTTGCGTATCAAATTTCGCTCTCTTGTGAGTAGCACCCAGTGCAAACCACATGCGGCTAGACATGCAACCAAAAAGAATTGACATCTACATTAGGCGTTTGATAGGGTCTGATAGCATGGAGACATACGTTTTCCTTGCAACCACGACAGCAACTATTTTCCTCTTCTTCAGGATTGTCTAACCAGGATAAGATCCTTCTGAATAGTCAACATGGCAGACAACTTTCACACATACCTGCAATCTATATCCGCAGCTGCTAAAAACCTGTATAACTATACTACATACATGTGCAGATGTCCGTGCAATAGTCACCAAAGAATTTATATAGCCACTGTGTCTCGCCTGTAAGCATTGGTTTCATCTCTATTATAAGCCAGATTGTGACTTGGTGGTAGTTTGGCCTATGAAAAGGCGATAGAACGAGCGAAGATCTAATATATATACAAAAAAGGCGGTTAAGAAGAATGAAGAAACATCTCTTTTATTGTTTGTATCATATCATAGCACGACACCGATCCGCGAAGCTATTTGTGGGCGCGCTCATCCACTTATGAAATACTTGTGCTATTGCGTCCCAATTTCGGGACTGCAAGCCCACTTTATGAGAGATTCCTAATTATAAAATTTTCACGTCTCTATTGTCCCTTTGCCTCTGGGATCCCAGCTCTCTCATATCCAGAAACAGATTATTGCTCGAGAATTCAGTCTCTCCGAGACGGTCTTCATACACGACGTCGACTCGAGCAACGACCCCGACCCGCACAGCCGCCGCGTGAACATTTTCATGACGTTCAGGGAGCTCCCCTGTGCGGGCCATCCCATCATCGGTACGGCAAACTACCTTTGGGCGCAGGGCGTCGGCAAGCTCGTCACCGAGGCCGGCCCGATTCCCATCCACTTCAGCTCGGAAGAAGGGATCGTCAGCGCCGCTATCCCGCACGACACTCATCTCATCTCGAGAGTCCTTGGCGACGTTGAATTGACCATCCGCGTGGGCTGCCTGCACTCCACGCCTGTAATCCGCTCAGCAGAACTCGAAGCCCCGCTCTTCAGCATCGTCAAGGGTGTAATATTTGCCCTTATCCACCTCCCCTGTCTGGACCTCTTGTCCCAGGTCTCCCCGGGCGCATTTCCTTACGCGCCGCGGGACGTTATCGACGCAGGGTGGACAGACGTTCATCGGACGGTACTACTACGTTCTCATAGGGACGAGCGTCTCGGGGTTCTGGCGTGAGGACGGTTAAGTTGAGGACGAGGATGATGGAGGAAAAGATGGAAGATCCGGCTACAGGGTCAGTGGCGTGTGCATTGACGAGTTGTCTTGCCCTTAGGGAGTACAACGAGACAGAGATATGGTTTGAAGTCATACAGGGCGTTGAGTTGGGGCGGCAGAGTGATATTGTGGTCGAGGGTAGGGTCGACGTTGGAGAGGATGGCAAGAGCAGATTGAAGAAGGCACAGCTGGGGGGGAAAGCAAGACAGATTATGAAGGGCACTGTTGTCGTATCACCTGTTTTAGAGGGCAGATTGTAATCGAAGTCCTGAGCCTGGGCTCATGGTTGCTGTGTACACTTCTAACATGGCATCAGTGGAAGTATGCGCATTGTGTGAACCTCATAAGATAAGCGCAGCGATCCTTGATCCTCTCCGGATTCGTGTCAGTGAAGAGAGGAAAACCAAAATGTGATCGATCTTGATTTAGGTACAGCAAGTACTCCATGGAAGGCTTTTCCAGATATTGTCTGTCTCGGTACATTCAAAGAAAATTTGACCACACGATTAGATGTAGGCCGACAGGGACTCATCATACGCTCATCCCTTATCCCGTTCAGATAATTGGGCTAATCTAGGTGTTACTGGTTGTGGCTGCTGCAAGACAGCTGAAATATCTTCAGGGGCAGGGGACAGTAAGCTCCTACCACTAGTACCGAGAGAGAAGGTACCTCACCCTACTGTAGCTTCGGCTGATCCTTGTGCCTAGGGTGGAATACTTCCTACCGTAGCATTGAGGCAGACCCCGTTCTCGCCATGCAATTTCCTACGCCCTACCTTTGACATCACCGAGGATATATCTGCTCGGCTTGGATTTCAGTCCAAATGTGCACTAGTTTACTGGGTGGATATCGGCTAGCATCGGCGATCATTCGTCTTGAGTTCCCTGATTGGACGTAGAGATTGTGAGATACAGAGTCTAATTTCATCCGATTTCGGAGGTGGACCCTTTCTTCAATTGATTACCGATATACGATGAAAAAGTGGAGTCTTACTGGAAAGGTATAATAACCTCCAATTTCCTGTTACACCTGCTGCGAATTCTTCAGTTCCACTTCAACGTATAAATACTCATATTTTATTCCAAGTCATGGAGTCAACAAAGAAGGAGTTTTTGGTACTTTTGAAAGACCGACCTGGGGCTTTGAGTAAGCGGGTGGAGGTGCGACAGTAAGTTAAGGGTGTGGATGTTTCTGTCCCCTTTGTTTCCAATTTGTCTTTCGATCATGTCTCTCCCACAAGCGATGGCTCTCAACTCCAAGCTCTACGTCCCTTACGCTTGACCATCCTCTTCTTTTGACTAAAGTTACAATTCCATGCTCCTAGGCGGCGCAACTGACCATTTCCATTTGGACAGAAAACATCTTGAAAAAATTCAGCCTTTGATCGATGCGGGTACTATCGTGGTTGGTGGCGCCACATTCGACTCCCACGATGCCACCGAAGGCGAGAACCCGCAAATGACCGGCAGTATGCTTATAGTCGTATCGGAAAGCATTGAAGATGTGCGCAAAATAGTCGAGGATGACGTGTACGCTACGAGCGGAGTTTGGGACTTGGAAAGGGTATGTGAAATAAAACATCCCTCTCTCTCCAAATCCAAGATGTTTTATTGTGCTGACTTGAACACACCTACCAGACCAAGATCTTGCCTGTGAGTTCATGATCCCACAAACTTACCGTATTCTGCAACCCATTCTTTTGGCCCATTTGGCCTCATCTGGTGTTAATCTGGCCAAGGGATAATATGTGACCCTCCTTAGATTTTAGGTCTTTGGATATTGTCTGGATATATTATGCCATTCTGACTAGCTCTTTCAACTAGTTCCGCACCACTGTTAGACTCCCCATGTAGTGTGAAAGGTATTAGGGAGCTTCCATTATCCAGGAATTGTGGAAGACGTCGGCGGAGGCTATTTGTCTCAATGTTCCTCCCGCGGGGATCAAGTGGCGGGCGAACTTAAAGAATCTCTAACGATGTCTCAACCCTCTCAGTTATCTGATATCTACCCCTCGTCTGTATACGAGGGAGATTCTATTGATAATCTATAACTCTACTTCCTTAATAGGACATAATTATGTACCTCTAACCCTTCTGGAAGCCAACAAATAGTAGACTCAATTGTCTAATTCTGGCGTTCTTACTGCGGTGCCTCTACCCCCTATTCCTAATACGCTTACGCGGGTTGGTCCTGGTCGATCAACTTCATTTGTGGTATACCCCGACATGTCGAATGATGAGTTTGTCGCTTGGTGGTTAAACACCCAGTTTGGAACGAAGAAACAACCCAATTAGAAAGCTACCCGTACAACTAGTTGTTGGGAACACTTCGACCCTGTGGCTGATGCTAAAACGGAGTTGGGCTGTTCCGCAGAGCGAAAGGCCACTTAAGAGAGGGCTTCAGATCTCCTAGAACGCTGTTTGGTCTCGTCGGGACTGGGAGAAGTGGATCATAGTATGCGGTATCAGGTGTTAACTGCTCAATGAATTGCGCCAGACAGTGTAGTTGGTCAGTTGAGTGTTCATGGTCAGAAAGTCAAAGCCACTGCGGAGAGCCCTCCGGACCCTTTGATGGATATAGAATTGAGAAACGTTGCCTAAGACCTGGCTCCGAGTTGATCGCTTGCGGAGATGATGAAGGCATCGCCTCATGTTCGAGCCAGCTGTTTGTGAGTATAGCCTGGTGCCGATGCAAGATCGTGTTCAAGTTGAAAGCTGCCTAGTGCCCAACGGCGGGGTTAGGTTCGTTGTGTTATCTGTTGATTGGCCTCGATCGATGATCAGTATTCTTGGCGGGCCATGTTGCAGATAAGCAAGAAGACTGACTTGACTCACCACTTTGCGTAATGGGATGGGGTGGGAAAAGCAAGGAGGAAAAGAATCTCATTCGTGACTGTCCGTGTAAAAGCGGCTGTGTCGTTTATTTATACTCTGTTCTCGAGGGACGTCTGTCTATTGGCCTGGGCCTGTGGTGCTCGCATTATCCAAAGCCATGCTGGGCGCTACGAACAACTGCATCTATAATTAGCTCGCAGGATTGATGAATGTGGTATTGCGAAACAGGATACCACGTAAATGACATATTCATAAATAGTTGTTCAGGTATTGATGGTCCGAGCGGTGCCTAGGCTCTCCGGTATATCTCGAAAATTGCCCTGAAACGAACGAGGAACGAAGTGAGAGGAAGGGAAAAATTCAACGAGCCTGCGAGGCCGTACGCAAAACAGAGTGCGAGTTCTACGTAGAGATGCAACTGACATGCGTGCTTCTTATTTGCTGATATACTTTCCTTTTATGCAGTCTATCTTGGTGTTATGTTTTCTGTACCTTCTATGCACGACTATATTTCTTTATTGGTCTTCTTTCCATGTATACTCCACTCTCATTATCGCGACGGCCTTATAAATACTTATCATTCAACGTGATCATGCATGGCTGTACCTGTCTTACAATAATCTCTCACGTATAGATGAAGGATACTATTGGTATTACAAATTTTGAGATACTTATGTTGATTTGCCATGACTACTTCCCCTCGCTTAGATATACAGCACAATCTTTGTAAAATAGTGTCATTTTTCCCCTGCTAAGCTGTATAGTACATCTTTTATGTTGTCCTATACCATGTCCCAAAGTCGAGCCTGTCAAGATTGTGGCCACCCAATAGGTGACCTACCCCGTCTTTCATATGCTCGCTGCTCTGCTTGTCGAATAGCACGTTCACCAGTACCTCTTGAGACCCATCCGTGTGTAGAGTGTGGTATGACTAGACAATGATCTACTTTTATAATGTACTGTGCTAGGCTTTCGGGGAAGACAGCTAAAGATGGGAATTACCTGTCCTTGGAACTCCCAGAGGCCAGGGCTACCTACCTTCTGGGTAAACAGGGAAGTGTTTTCGTCTCTCTATATACTGCCCTCCGGGATTTGATTTATTTATCGTTTTTAGTTGATAAAAATATATATTCTTTTTTCTTTCTTCTACTATTCAGCAGGAATATATTTTCTTTCTTCATTGGAAGGGGTTCTTCTATCGCGCGAACCGCTTTCCAGCGGGAGAGGGTCATGGCGCTCATCTAGCATTGCACAGGCTGCTGCTAACTCCAACAATAGGGCGCAAATCCGTCCGACTGTGTAGTTATCGTGCCCCCAGTGATGCATTTGGGACACGGTTTCCTTGGAAATACTTTTGTACGATCACAATGTTCAGCAATGATCATTAAGGGTTTCAATCTCTTGTTGTGTGGTATGGAACTTGGAGTGGCATAGGAGCCCCGCATTGAAGAGCTAGAGAGCTTCCAATTAGTCCAATGGCCACGTCAACCGATTAAAATTCATAAGGAATAAGGTCGAATATTCCTTTTCACTCCAACTTTCGAATTGAAGCAGGCTTGACGCAATTTAATAATATCAACCAGGTTATTACATACATATCCACACCACGGACTACTTATTATATACTGAGCCCATCTCCCTTCACTCACAGCAAGCTTGGCCAATGATAGAACTTTTCCAGGCCACTAGTTAATGTAGCTAGTATCAACCCAATGACTCCAATCATCACCCAAGATGGCCGAAATAGCAACCGGCTCGCTGAACTTCTCCGAAAAGCTAGCACGCGTACCCTTCGCTCCAGCGCCGGTGTTCCCATACTCGGCAAAGGTAACGTTCTCAGTGTTAGGGGTTGAGGTTGACCATTCAGTCCAGCCAGCGGAGTTGACCACATTAGTCATGGAGGTCTTCTGGAAGAGCACGCGGGCGTACTGGGACCAGGGGCGACCTATTTGAGAGCATCAATTATTAGTTCGGGTGGAAATGCAGGTGCGACATACCGAGATAGTAGGTGCCCGAGGGGACATTGTTGCCGTCAGCGGCTGCGACGGTGGACTTGTGGATCACGTAGTAAGATGGGTCGGTTGCGGAGGCGCGGCCGTTGGCGGTGATGTATGCTGCGCTGGGACCTTGAACAACGCGGATGTCGCACTCGTGGAACCAGGCACGGGCGTGCTGGCCGAAGATGAAGTCACTGTATTTGGGAAGCGGGCATTAGTTGTATTCTCTGTGCTTTGTGAGGGATAGCATAGAGCGTGTGAGGCATACACAGCGCCCTGGATAAGGGTCTTAGCGTAGATCTGATTTCCGCTCTGGGCGAGAAGGGTGTCTATTTCACGACAGGTTAGCACTATATAGCTTCTTGCCCAGATCTTATGGGAGTTGCGTACCCTGGTATCCGGTGAACTGGCATCCATAGTATCCCTGGCCGTTGCCGTAGGCGCTCACGGCCAAGGCCTGGTGGCCGGCTTGGCCAACGGTGTTGGCAATGTTGAGGTTGTAGATGGACGAGTTAGCGGCATGGTTACGAACGGTTGCTTCCTTGACTGTAAGTATATATGAATGAAAGATAATCTAGAGTACTGACCGGTCTCGTCGTCATTGGCGACATCAGCCAACTTGATATTATGGGTGATGGTGACAAGGTTACCCGTGTAAGTGGTGTCACTAGTATTGAATCATTAGGAGAGAAGCTTTTTTTAGGTGTTGCAGAGAATATAAAGCATACTCCTCCGTCTGGCCGTAGATGATCAGCTTTCCAGCCAAGGATGGAATGTACACCTGTTCATCGTAGGTGCCCTCCTCAATGAAGATGATCTGGGTCGAGGTCGAGGTGGTGCCCAAGGCGTCAACGGCAGCGCTAACCTACTCAGTCGTAGAAGAATCATAAATTAGCACATATTAAGGGACATACAAAATGATGCACATACATACAGTGTTATAATCACCCCCGGACTTGGCAACGACAATCGCCCCGGCAGGAGCCGTCATGCGGCTCGCGGCCAGAGCGGTCGCGGCAAAGAGGGCAGATGCCAAAAGTGATTTTACCATGTTTGCGAACTACTGAGAAAAGGATCGACAGATAAAAGTTTGCTGTGAATGGAGGAACGAAAGAGCGTGGTGAAATCTTATCTTTATAGTACGGAGTAGACATGTCTCACCCATGGATGGCCTTTGATTGGTATCGGTCAGGACCGGCTGAGTGGAGACACCGTTGGAATCTCTTCAGAACATTCAAAACTATATCTGAAATGGCTAAGAAGCTTAAGGCTCGTTAGCCCGGTGGGGCAGAATTCCTTAGGGCTAGTGGATCCGAGCCCTTCACCAATCGCCGCCCCTTCTAATCAAGGGCAATCTAATCTACCGAATGACAGCAGGCCCTTCTAACACCGGGATAAGACAGTAATAATTCCATATAAGCTTAATAAATGCCAGGATGACAGTTCATTTCACATCGTCTTGGCAAGGAGAAAAGAACTGATGAATTATTCAAAGTCCCGATACCCCTGAGGCAGGGGCGCTCACTGGAACACCCCCAAGCGTTTGAGCTTTATGGGGCACAGAAATCCCCTTCTTTCCATTTTGACTGTTCCCTGAATTACTTTCTCCTCCTCCTGCTTCCGAGCTTCCGGATTGGTGGGAATTGAATAACCAAGCGTCCGGTTCGGCATAAAATTCGCTGCATATGTACCCCGACAAACCAAGGTTCATGGCTGAATCTTGGCGGTAGTCCAATGCATTCTATGTAAAATGAGGATGCGTAGATTCCAAGCCCCATTACTTCGAAAAGACCAGGGATGATTTTGTATATCCAGATACGCCAGATACGTCTTTTGACAGAATTATGGTAGCTTATCGGACGCTTCCCAAGAGGAGTTATTGTCTCACGTGCGCTATTTCTCCTAAATAATACTCTGACGTCGATTACCATTTGAAAATCACTTCTTTTTCTGACCTATCATGATCATACGGATATGGCTCGGAGAACACCCGCAAAAGGGGTTGGCGCTGAGCTAGTTGAAATTAAAGAAAGGGCTTCGGGCGAGCTTCGGTTAAGGGGCCGATAGATAAAGGAGCAAAGGAGCGTACGTAAATCAGGTAAAACAACCCGACGTACATGATCCGTAGAGGTCAAAAGCAACATGAAGAACATATAACAGCTGGGTTCTCTGGTGAGCGCCATAGCACCCTGGTTGCGTGCTCTTCTGAAAATCGTGTCACCGACCAGTCTATTATAAACGGTCCATAATCGGCTAACCTGATTACTAGAGATATTGAGCGGGGTGGCATCAAATGAATTATACACTGCTCAAAGAAATATGTGTTTTAACTGACTGTCAAGCTTGTTGTGTGCTACAAGCCGACTACTACTTCACAAGATACATAGAATAGCAAAAAGCAATCGTCCCTCCTTCCAAAGCTAGTAGGTCATTCCATATATACAAAAGGCTAAATAAATCCCAACTGAACAGACGAAAAACTGCATAGCATAAGCACAATATCATAGTAACCAAAGATTACCAACCTTGTCTTCAATCTCCTGTTAGAGTATATATCAAAAGGCCTCGGTTACCCATAATGCATGAGATCCTTTATATTAGCGTTGGGCCACCAACGGCTACTAGAAAGAAATCTTGGACAATTTCGGTACAACATTAAAAAAAACGAGCAACAGGATCACGTCGCCCACTGCCAGTTATACACTTAACACGCAAATACTACAGTAAAGGGGCCGAGGAAGTACACAAGTCGTTATTGGAGGCTCGGAATCATATGATACCAGCTCTCATGCCTTTCATCTTTTTTCTTAATTTTTTGCTTAATTTTTTCTTTCTTGAATTCTTACAAATTTCTCGACTGGACCATGTGGGTGGTGAACATTCAAATAGGGGAGCGTTAAGAGGCCTTCCCTGGTTCGTCTCAACGCCAGGTTTACCTTTTCTGTTCCAGCACTTTCCCCTCCATTTCACGGCGCTTGAAAAGTTCCCCGCTTAATAACATTCCCATATGCGCTTCTCGCTCCCTACAACCATTTCGATGCGACTAGCCCATAGATAAATTGAAAACCCAGAGGCAAATAAGATTTTTTTTAGCAACTTGGGTGATGCACTTGAGGTATAGGGGGGTTTTGATTGAGCGATCAACACTACCAAGGGCCATCTTCTCTCTTCCGCTGTCAGTACAGAGTAAATTGGGTAGAAGATAGGGATAAAATCCGGTTATATGCAAGGTCAGGTTTGTGGTGTAGGCTGTTAGGCAGAAACACCATCTCCATTCATGTTCACTTTGGTGTCATGGTTGACAAATAATTTGCACACTGTGAGTTGATTTCATTGGACCTGGAGTCTAAGGCCGAACATTGATTTGTCACCATCCTTCGGACTACAGTCACCAGTTCGCTTACAAGGCAAGCAGTGCGTTGCAAGCTTGAGACTAAAGAGATATGTTGACTCTGGTCTCTCAGCAAACCCAAGGCCATTCCCTCATAACCGAAATATTTACAAGGCTGCTATAGTTATTTTCCACGGGCCTGCTCCAAATGACCAGTTACCGTTCTCTTCTTAGGATTACGATGAGAGGAACGAATCTTGTCATCGGATAGTAGCAGCCTTCCAAGTATGGACTGGCCAAGAGCAAGCTACATTCAGTGGCTTGTGGTCTACATGATAGTTGAAAGTCTAATTGTGGTCGAAGGTATTCAGCCCATTCGCTGTCGAGCTCAAAAGGCAGTGCTCAAAGCGCCATCGACGTGTCGACACACCTAAGCTAAAGCCTCAAAAGACCAATAACTACGCCAGACTGTATCCTAGCGCCGTGTTCATCTACCGATCCATCTTTTGAAACGGAAAATATACAAAGAAATGGCCAGATCATGTGGCTTAGTTCAAAATGGAAAACTCCAACAACGGGTTCAATATTATAATAGCAATATCTACCGCAGCTGATCTTTTTCTCTCTTTTCCCAACCCATTCCCATAATCGTTCCAAGGTCCTTCTTAAACATATACTACTCCACCTCCGTCAGTCTCACACAAAAAATCATCAAAAGTCTTTATCATAGGAATATACACCTCATTCCTCCTCATCTCCCTCCGTTCCGGCAAGTGTATATGTCCCCACACCAACCTGTGAAGAGAAATTGCTCAGACCACAGCTGGGTCAATGCCCTATTCTTAGGTCTGCACACCATCTATATCAATCTCATTGTGACCGCACTCGTCATCGCAGCATTACCAGCCCAGGCTCGACAAATTGAACAACACGGACATTTATCATTGAGTTTAATGGGCCTTGCAAGTCAAGCGGTGATATTTGCGGTGCTGGCTTTGAGCTGGGTTTTCCCGGTGCGGTTCGAGTATGACCTGTCTGTTTGGTTTAGCTCGTGGGGCTCATTCGTTAGCTGGGCGACTGTGGGTAATGGGGCTTTTGCTGTTGTGCAGGGGATATTGTTGTGGATTGCGTTAAGAGGGGTGGGGGTTGGAGTTTAGAAGACAATCGAAACCTTTGAGGTGAAGTTGATAGGCTAACTGCCTACATTGCTCCACTTTCCTTTGTAAACATCTAGGATGCCTTGACTTCATTCTGTGCACCGAAGGTAAGTTTTCAACACACGCCTTGACACACTACTTGTTGGGAATCAATGAGATGATAGTAGGGTTCGATTTAGTATTCCAACTCTATATACCATTTGCAATGGTCGGAGAACATATAACATGCGGACAAAGAAAATATATAGAGGAAGCAGATGATATCCAGAATACCGTGTCTGATTAGAGATGGCCATCATATTCCAAAACCATTCAGATATATTCAATAAGAGAAAGTCTCAGTAACCAAGCTATACACCTTTAGCGCGTCAGAGTCTGGCAATCCGATCATTAAGTCCCGGGTGATACGAATACTCTCTGGAGTCGTGTTATGTATCTCAAGATCGAAGCCACGGATTAAGGAAGCGAGCATCTGATATAATTCCGAGTATGCTAAGCTGTGAGGTCCGAGTTAGTTTGGGACAATCATACAGGGTTGGTAAACCTACTTCATCCCCAAGCAGATCCTGGGGCCTTTTGTGAAGGGAACCAGAAACTTAGTCAGCCGCTCTCCCTTATTGGATGCTTCAATCCACCGTTCTGGATTGAACGTTTCCGGACTGGGGAATATGGTAGGGTCTGTATGGACAAAATAGAGTCCCTGGCTAACAGGTGTCTGCATGGTTCGTGTTAGATCTCAAACCGCTATTATGGGCATCAGGATGGGTTACCCCTGGTGGAATAGTATAATCTTTATACCTCAAGGCTGTTGAGGGTGCAACTCGCGGTAATCGAAGTGTCACGCTATGTGCCATTCGGAGGGACTCATTTATAACCGCGGTCTAAGATGTTGCGTTATCAGTATCGCCTGTCAGTACTTTCGACTTGGGTGGAAGATACGCACTAGGTAAGGTAACTTCTCTAGCTGAGGCAGAGGTATCTTACTGGTCGGCTCCGGCATGACCTGCTTCAGCTCGTCTCGAAGCTTCTGCAACATCGACCTATCACGATATAGGTAAAAGGAACCAATTGTCAACACTCTTGCTGTGGTCTCAGTACCTGCACCAAGTACAACCAATGCTTCATCCCGTACTCGTTGAAGAGTCCTCTCCTGGGGCGGCAATGACTTGTTACAGAGGGAGTCGAAGATCGTTTTCCTTGGCCAGGTATCCTTTGTGTTATCGTTTTCGTTGTTGAGGGCGAACATGACCTTCTCTTCTACCATTCTTTTTGCATCGAACAGGCCCTTTGATTTCGGCTGCATCCACTCTATAAAAGATGGAACGGCCTCTAGGAGCACCCCCACTAGTGCGAAAAATCGAGAGAAATGGCACAGCACTCCAGCTCCGGCAACAGCGTCTCGAAAGTCATTCCTTAAGCCTTCTGTGTCCAAAATCCCCATACTCTCCCCGTAAGTATAGTGAGAAATTACATCCGCTGTTAAAGCGGCAAACAAACCATCCAAGGAGACAACGGTCCCCTCTTTGTGAGCCTGCTTGAGTCGCTGGGTTATTTTTTCTACTTTATCCTGGACAATCGATTCTAGGCCCATTACCGAGCGCTTCGAGAAGAAGGGGTTCACCAGCTCTCGACGAAAATGGTGATGATCATGATCGACTGTGGCAGCAGTTGACAGTGGAGTGGTGAATGCTCTGACGATGTATGGATCCTTCTCCTGTTTTTTCGAGGTATAGATCGTGTCAAAGTAATATGGATCCTTGATGTGGAGCTCGCGCGGATTGATTCTCACTATGGGGCCTGGTATTTATCACCTTGTTAGAGACGAGCATGCCCAATTCCCCAAGACATCGACCAAGGTGCGCACCATATTGCTCATGCATTCTTTGGATCTCCCAGATAAACTTCCCACCCTTGGCTACATCGTAGTAGAATTCATACAGATGCGAGACGGCTGCTAGCTTTGGTCCTGGAAACTTGCTGAGAGGGTGAAGGTAGAGGCGATAGATGCTTCTGATTATGAGGTACCCGGCGACAGTAATAAAACCGATGCAAAGCAACAGTGGATTCATAATGATACACCGTGGCTTGCAGCTGTATCCTCTCTTCCCAGCTACAGGTTTCAGGAAGGAAGCAAGCTGGCTCCCAGCTCTACGTGGTCTATTATATCCCGTGCGTAGTGCGGGGTTCATGACAATATGCAGGTTCTTCAGCCGATCAACCAATCTATCCATTTCAATTGGTTAATATCAAACACGCTACGGCACTTGATGCGATATTTCTCATCTTGGCTATAGAGTAGCGCGCCGTTCTGGCCTCCCTTGTGAGATGACATGCAGAGAAGATTTCACCTTAGTAATAGGGTTCTTGTGGTTGGTGCCTTGGACGCTGAATTCCATAAATGAAATAATAAGTTAATCTTTGTCTAAACATCATGGCCAACAAACAAATCAAATATCGTACTAGATGCAATAGATAATTAGCCTACGTACCGGAGTCTTTTAAAAACATATAGAAAACCGCTCTATTCAATTCTTAGGTAGAAGGAAGAACTAATATGACACACTGGGGCAGAAGAGAATGAGATTCATGTGACGCGTAGGCGCTAGACTTACCAGTGACAACGCTAGCGGTAGGGCTCCTAATTTCAACATATACGAAGCTCTATTACTATTATTATTATCAATCAAGTTTAATGTCCATATAGAGCCTTTGGCTATGACAGACACATAGTTCTCGGCAGTGGCCGTAGGCCTCTGCCTCCAGGTGGCCCCTTCTATCTTCTGTATGATCATTCTAGTCCTTTTCCTCGCCAGAACCGCCTGCCTGCGCCAGGGCCTTTGGGCTAAGCCCTCCTCGGTGTTCAATACCTTGATCGGCGAACATAGGAGGCATCGCCAGTGGTATTACCAGCTCTACATATGCTACTATTCCCTTGGAATATACCTCCACTTCTGGTAAGACCTTCACATTAACCACTGATGTTCAAGTTATCGAAGCATTAACCTGCAACCTGCTACTTGGCATGGAATTTCTTAAACCAAATCAAGCAATTATCGACCTGAAGAACGATCTTCTTCACTTACCCACGCATAACGCGGTCAGGCATACTTATCCTCCAAAACGACTTAAGCGCGTTCCAGTATATCTGGCAACCACAGACCTTGTTACTATCACACCGGGAAGCCAGCGAGTATTACCCCGAGGCGACCGGTGGCTATGGTGCCACTACACGTGGACTGGAGTCGAGCTAACATGAGGTACCTGATCAGATTGTATGTCAAGTCCAACCCTGGGTTGCAAACTATGGAGCACCGTGCCGTCATGGCCGCTGTCAGTAAATTCCGCAAAAGCCCCCTGGATCACGAAAAGATAGCACACCTACGCCAGACACTGAGTTCGCGATTGCAAGCAAACAAGAAAGCGAACCAATATGCCAAGCTGTTGGGCCTCTATCGCCTTCCTCCAATAGAGATGTGGATCCAGGGGCTATCTTCGCTGAAATATGACTACGAGACGTCCATGGAGTATTCTGAACAGATAGCTCGTTCCGGTCTCTTCCAAGCTTCGACATGCGGCATAGGAAGACAGGGGCTATACTACTGGAAGCCCTCCCAGCATCTCGCTGCTGGTATGGCTTCTGCATGTTACAACGAATGGGAGGTTAAAGACGCCATAGACTTCCTTCTACAATCCAGGCTCACTGACCATATCACTGCTGAATAGCTTGACTCTGCTGGATACAGCCGCTCCGTCACAAATATAAGGTCTCTTGTCCGGGGCAGCTGGAACGCGTGGAGGGCATAAATCTCGTACAGGCATGGCAACAATGGGGTAAGGATTCCTTAACTGCTAACCTCTATAATCGTACGCGATCGCATAGATGCTAACACGATGCCCTTAGAAAGACATGACATACTAAGGGTTTATTCAAGATCCAAGCAATGAGATGTCCATTATTGCTTAGAAAGCATTATAGAAGAACGGAACAGTTATTGGGGTTTCTTGGCAAGAGAGGAGAGAGTCCGCCAGTACCTGTCTTCATCGGATTAGCAGCTAATCTTCGTAGACGAGAGGGGGGAGAATGGTAGTATGGAAAGTTTGCCGGAGTTTTCCAAACAGTCTTCAGATAATGGCAATGAAGAGCATATCGACGAGAATGGAGGGCAAGAAGGCAGACAGACATTCACCGTATATGAGAGTAATCTCTTGGTTCGCGTTCGAGTTGACAAAGAAAATCATCGGATTTGGGGGGAGTTTGGCTGAAGCTCAGCAGTCTTCCTCGAGACTGAGGGAGTCCAGAATAGCTGGTACCTGCCGGGCAGATGTACTCTTAAGTTATTGGTGAGGGCTACGAATTTACTCAGTGACCTGTACCCAGAAATACTTCTCTCCTAATCTTAGTCTTTTTATAAATATATCCCAGTCAGACAGAGGCCAGATGTTCAGCTCATCTCGAGAACCAATTTACCGTCAACTCACCTCCCAGATAATTTGTACCTGGAAAAGGTGTGATCTAGGGCCAATATAGAAATACATTAAACGGGTAGTTTTGGATTGAGAAAAGGATTATATTTAACTAGGCTAAATATACTTCTATTCATTTATTATTAACAACCCCTCTTTCCGACTAAATGGATCGACTTGTCCACTTGCTCACTCTACTCACCTTGCTCACCTGCACTCACCCTATGGTTGTAGGCATCGGTCTTTTACTTTCTAAGAAATAAGACAAGATCTTTTCAATGAGCATGTTGCGTTGATATATGCTTTTTAGGTGGAAATCTAGATATTATTGCTATGGTTTCTTTTCTTTAATTTATAGGCGGAAACTATGGAGGTTTGGGGGTGTTTTTTATGAGGGCGAAGATGATGCGGGGAATATATAATGGTAGTATCGCCAGTTTTGTATCGTGATGATTGCCAGTTAGGTAAATGAACCACTTCCACTGGTTCTGTATTTTAGACACAGTATGTTTTCCCGTAGTAACTTGCCTATTTTACCTTTCAAGAGAGATTTTTCTTAATAAAAAAAAAAAAAAAATTTTTGGAAAAACCACAGAGCTTGCCGCCGTGTCCGTAGCCTTCCATTTTATCTCCATTCCAGCGGAACAAGAAGACTATCACTGATTGGATATAATCCGGTGAGTGACCCACATAGTAGAAGCTTGTGCATGCAAATGTACTTAGTAAATATCCCAAATGTTGTATTTGCTCACCGAGCAGAGTGGTGCAATCTCATCATAGCAGCAATATATCTAACAAGGAAGGAAAGGAGACCCTGTCTCGTATTTATAAACACAGAAAAAAAAATTTACCCACCCATCTAGCAGATCCCGTGCGTCTTGCCCGTCTTACCCTGCAAGGAGTGCTTCTCTCCCTTGTAGTGAGGGTGGTTATGCTTGGCCTTGTGCGAGTTGGTGGAGTGGGTGCGGACGTGGCTGGTGCCATTAGCATTGTTCTCTAGAGAATAGAAGGTAAGGGAAAGGGAGGGAATGCTTACTGAGTGTACTTCTCCAACATAGCCTTGTCCATATCACCCAAAGTCTTCAGGGCTAGCTTGATATCCGACAATAGCGCATCACATCGGTTCTTGCTGAAATCCTCGCGGACCACCACACGCATCAGCTTCAGGTTGTTGCTGTTGGGGGCCATGGTGTATGCGGGGACGATCCAGCCACGTTCGCGCAGCTGATGTGCCAGGGCAAACTCGTCGAACTGGCCCTCCCGGTCAGCGGGTAGTCTGAAAGCGACCAATGGCAAGCCGTGGCCACGACGCTGGCTCATGATGATGAATCCTAGTTTCTCGAGCTCGTCGGCGAGGAAGTCTGCAATGATGGTGATGTTCATCATGATGGAGCGGTAGCCACGCTTGCCCAGTCGGATCATCTGGTAGTACTGGCCGATGACCTGGGATGCACCCTTGGAGAAGTTCAGGGTGAAACTGGCTTGTTCAGCACCGAGATAGTTGATGTTGAAGATCAAGTCCTTGGGAAGGAACTCTGGAGATCGCCAGACGACCCAGCCAACACCTGGGTAGACCAGGCCGTATTTGTGGCCAGATACGTTGATTGAAACAACCTTCTCCAGGCGGAAGTCCCATTCCAGCTTGGGGTTAATGAAAGGAGCGACGAAGCCACCGCTAGCAGCGTCGACATGGATGGGGACATCGAGGCCGCGCTCAATCAGGAGATCATTGATTGCCTTGACATCTTCATATTCACCTGTGTAGGTAGTACCAAGGATGGCGCAGATACCGATGGTGTTCTCGTCAACCAGGTCAACGGCCTGCTTAGCATCGATCACATAGCGATCCTCAGTGCAGAACACGTAGCGCTCCTCGACGTCAAAGTACCGCGCGGCCTTCTCCCAGCAGACCTGGACAGCGCTGTTCATCACAATGTTGGGCCGGGAGTAGTCCTTGCCCTCGGCTTTGCGCCTATTTTGCCAGCGGCGCTTCATGGCCAAGGTACCCAGCATGATGGCCTCAGACGATCCGATCGTCGAGGTGCCCATTGGATGGTCATCCTCATTCTCAACGGGCGCGTTGAACAGACGGGCGATCATATTGACGCAGCGGTTCTGGATCTCCGCTGACTGAGGGTACTCCTCATAGTCGATGAAGTTCTTGCTGAAGGATTCAGTCATGAGCTTTTCAGCTTCATCTTCCTACTCCAATTAGCACGGCACATCATGATGGGGAAGTAGAATAAACTATTACCATGTATGTTGTGACGAAACTCGCCAAACTACACGAATCAGCATCAAATGTCACAAGCACACTGAGTATAAGTAGAAACCTACTTGAGCATCGGATTTCCATCCAGACTCAGCTCGTCCTTGATCATGCGATAGGCTACGTCCCTTGGCATCTCCCGCTCCGGCATTTCAGTCTGGGGCAGCTGCTGCGTTGCGAACCGCGAGCCATAGACACTCGAGGAGAAGTCATCTTCTTCAGAGGTCTCCAATTTGATGGAGTTGACACGCTTAATTGTGTCGCTGAGATCACCGTTAAGATCACTGTTGCGGTAAACTTTGGCGAGATGAACCATTGTTGCGGTAGGCTATGCAGATAATGCAGAAACCTAAGATTTAAAAAAAGATAAGTGCTAAATGAGAGCCCACTAGACCATGCAAAAGGAAATAAATCTAGCGACGAGGGGCAGGATTCGGGCGCTTTTAGCTCCCAGCGGGCGGCACGATCCGTGCTTGAGGTCAGGCAACAGCATGGGAGAGGGGCAGCCAGCACGACTGGCTATCGTTCCACTTGCGATGTTTAGGCCTTCTCTAGCCGTGTGAGGCTGCGGGCCAGTAGCCATACAAATCGCTGGCCGGCTGGGAAGTCGGTGAATCTTGATTGCGCAGTTTCAGCCAGTGGCGCAGCAAGTGGGTGAGGAGATCACCACGCTGGCGAGCGAATCGCGAGGGCCGGATTAAGGGGGTACTGATTCAAAGCTTGGGGAAAGCTTGACCTGGAATCGTGTGTCGATGGTGGATGGATCGTGAATTGGTGGATATTACTCCGCTATCTATTCTTTTGGCCATTAGTTGATGAGTAAATCCCTCGTGGGGCAGTGGAGATGGTCGGCAACTTGTTTCTGGGACTTTTGCCCCTAATGTGGTCCCTGGAAGACGGTGATAATATTGTCATCGTGAAGAAACGACGTAATCGATGGGGCGCCCACTGTTTGAAGAAAGAAAGTCAACTATATTTATCGTCCTGTAACTATTGAAGACTATGGAAGCATCTTCAGTGCCGAATTTCGATACCCGAAGAAGTAAACACATACAGTAACATCGGCAGTCCCATGACCCCACCTGACTGACTCAACCCTTATTAAGCTGAGGACAGTGGAGTATCCAAGACAAAAGACTCGGTGAGCGCCGGAATCTTTGTCCGTTTCATCTGGCGAATCCCTTCGTATCACAGCATTGTCTCAGACGGTATTATTCATTGCACTTAAAGAGCACAGCGAAAGAACAAAACATTGTGGCCCACATCATCGACTCAACCAGTAGAAAGAATGACATCTTTCAAGCACTACTAATAGTATAAAACCATTTGGCCCCATCAACCCCTCAACACCCATTCTCCCAGCCGACCGGGTTTTCCAAAATCCCAGTTGAAATCCTCCTAGCGATCACCAGTTAGCTAGACATAAAATCCCTCCACAAATCACTAGCGACATGTAAGTCCGTAGCACACCACTGCCCCCTTCTAATAACACATCACGATCGCGAAGGTATCGTCCAACCATCGCTACACGGGCATCCTCGAAAAACTCCTAAACGCCGGACTCGACCCTAATTTAAACTACTCACCGTCGCCCTGCGGCAGCCCGACGAGATATCTCCTGCTCAACAAATTCCCGATCTTGCCATTGATGGATGTATCAAGATAGCCAAGCTCTTACTCCAATATGGCGCTAACCCACGCAAACCTAACAAGAACGCTACACTACCACTCGGTTATACGAGTGACAAAAATGCTCCACTCCAGAAAAGTGTGCGAGATTCTGGTTAACAAAGGCGCCCAGATCCCATGCACACCATAATGACTTCCATATGCTGTTTCTGGTCCCTAGATTTGATAAAGCAAATTCCCAAGAACAGATCCAGCGTACGAAGGCATAATCCATAGATCTGAGAGCGGTACTCCATGAATTAGTCCTGGAATTACCCTACGAAGCTACACCCCACGGAGCTATGAAGGCGTCTGTACTAGATCTCTTTACCGGCTCTCGCGCCTGAACTGATTGATATGCCGAAAATGGGGGAAACGCACACCTCTCGATAGAACTAAATGGCATGTCTAGAAGTCCTTTAGCGAGTATTTGCATAGCACGGGGGCTAGCATCGAGGCTACTGCCACTGTTAAAGCTGGGGGGGACGTTGATGGATGCTTGCAGAAGACCACGCGAGTGAGGCTGTTGTGCATGGACTGATCTTTAAGTTAGGCGGAAAAGCCAAAAGGGGAGGTTTTAAGGCTCACTGAGAGTCGTTTCTGAGTGGCGTTATATAGTACTGTGCTCTATACCCCAAGGCCCATGACATTCTGGAACAAATTAGTAACTTTAATAACACAAGATGATATCCCTACTAGTAGCAGGCCAATAAAGCTAGGTAGATATTAAATAAAGAAAAGAAAGAGATAATAAGACTAGGAGAAACTCCACTACAGATCTATTACTCTATACGGTGTATAGTATGTGATAATAAGGAATAGTGAACCCATCTACGGAATTGGGACTACAGTCCAAAGATAAGTTAATAAAAGCCCCTATCCCAATGATCCATATTCGTACAATATGAGCTATTCCTGAAATAACTGAGAGACCCGCTTATGGTTCTTGGATCTCGTTTATCACATTAAAAATAGATATCAGATCAGGAGAGACTGATCCCTTAAATGATGCCTCAGCTCCCATGATTAGTTGCCTCATTCTCGCTATCAAAAGTACTGGAAAATGGCGGTGAATCAACAGATCACCACATTTCATATTTAATTTAGTGCCGCAGAGAATCATTAGATCAAAAAAGAATCGAGAAAAAAAGGGGAAAGGTTTTCTTGATTACCATTAACTAATACAACGAATCGCAGAAACAGTCAAAGCTTTACATGTCAACCAAGGCGACAAAATGTCCAAATCCATCCCATCCGACCGTCCAGCATCCTTTTGGTATCCCGTGGAATATCATACACGCCATTGACATACATGAAGATATATCGCATGAATTTTTTTTTTTTTTTCTTTTGCTAGTCTCTTTTTTTTATCAACCTTCTAGGGTCCGTGGGTATCAGGAATTAGGGTCTCGGTGGGCTTCCATCCCATCCGCCAAATAGCCAAAAAAATAGAAAAGAAATCAGTCTGGGTGAACATACAACGAACCCGCCATTCAGGCTTTTCCGCCCCCGAGCTTGCGCTTGAACCATCCGAAGAAGCCACTCTTCCGCTTCTCTGCCTTGGCCTCGGCTTTAGCATTTTCCTGGGCTTGGTCTTGCGCCTTGTTGGCTTCCGTCTGTTCCGTATCCTTAGCCTGGTCGGCAAGGGTCTTGCCCTCCTCGGGCTTACTGGCGGCTCCCGCCGGAGCGCCCTGTGGAGCCTGAGGCTCCTTAGTCCTAGCCTCTTCGGGTTTCTTAATGTCATCAGGCTCCAACGAGTCCGGCTTCTTGGCCGTGGTAGCGCCTTCCTCCCGAGCATCGTGTACGGCCTGAGGCTCTTTGGTCTTGGCTTCTTCGGGCTTCTGGATCTCCTCCGGCTGCTTCGCTGCACCGGCAGCCTGACTCTCACTCGGGAGCTGGTCTTTGACCGCAGCAGTTCCCGCCTGAACCTCCGTGGCAGGTCTGCTCTCGTCAGGAATCTTCTGAGCAGCGGCTCGGGGCATTTCAGTTGTGCCCTCGGTTTCCTGTTTGACGTTGGACACAGCCTCCTGAGCAGCAGACTTGTTTCCGGAAGTCACCTTCGAGCCAGGACCATCATGAATGCTAGATGGAACCTTGAGCACTGGCTCAGCGGGAGCAGGGGGAGCGGAGGTTGCGGTGCCGACACCAGTTCCAGCGACAGCCGCTGCGGAGGCAGCCTTGGCGGTGTTATCTGTTTCTGAAGGCGCGGTCGCTCCGGAAGGAGTTGCGGTCTCTGCGCCAGTAGTTTCCGAGGGGGCAGCCGTCGGTTCGCTGACAGCGGCAGGAGCAGCAGCGGTGGTCAAGGGCTCCGTCGCAGCGGTCTCTTCCTGTGCCTTGGTGACCTCGGGCTCCTTGGCCTTCTCAGTGGTGTCGGCTTTGGTAGCGGAGGTGCTGGGAGCAATAGCAGCAGCAGATGTGTCAGTAGTGGAGGGGCCAGTGGCCTTGTCCTCCACCGACGACAGACCAGGGACGTTCAGGACGGTCGACACATTATCGTTGGGGTCAGCGCCCAGGCCGGGCACAATCTGAGGCTGCACGGTACCCTTCTCAGTAGGAATCTCGGCTTTTTTTGCCAAAGATCCCGTCTCAGCAACATGACCAGAAGTTGCGCCCGCAGCCGCCACTGTATCATCGACCTTCGCGATTTTATGGGGCAATTCATCGTCCTTCGCCGTAAAACTACTCTCGTATGGGCGTTTTGCATGGGCATCGGAGGCTTCCGCAGCGGTCACTTTCGGGCGTTCGGGGAGGGAGGTCTCGGTTCCGACAGTGGAAGTCAAAGTCTCAGGAGTAGATTCCAATGGTTCACCGGCCTTAGACAAACCGGCTGTTGAGAGAGGAGGTTAGTTGCGAAATGGTCTCAACGCATAATGAATCCGCCTACATACCCGCTCCAGTAGCCTCTCCATCAATCAGTCCGGTCTTACCTGCCGGAGCGGTCTTCGCCTTGTCTACAGCGTCCTGCAGGGTCTGTTTGGTCTCCTCAATGGAGACTGGCGGGGCAGCCGCATCGGGAACAGTGGTAGCAGGGGCCGCACTCACAGCCTCGGGTGCTTCAGTAACAACACCACCAGCCTCACCTTCACTCGTCGCAACGGTCTCCTCAATTTCGTTGTTCGTGGTCCTGCGCCAGCATCAGTATTACTGCCAAGATGCGCGACCGTGCGTCTCCGAGAAAATCCGCGAATCGGTGCCAAGTGCGACTCACACAGGGTTTTGCACATCGTTGATCTTCTTCGTGGCGGCGGCGGCGGCACCGCCAGCCTTGCCACCCTTGCTCTTGTTCTTGGACTTTCCTCCTTTCTTAGGCATTCTGATCGATTGTAACCTAGAAACGAGCGGAGTGTTAGAGACTTGTGCATTGATCGATGACGACAGGACATTGCGCGGGGTTCCGAAGGGCTAGGTAGAGACTTACAGGAGGGTCGATAGAGATGGTGGATGAAAATCGAATGGTGAATTGAGACGTTGAGCGACTTCAATCCGAGCGGTGGAAGTGAAGTCTTAAAACGGACAGAGTTGCGTTAAGAGAAGAAGTCAGGGGCGGGCAGGTGTCTGGTATGTTGGTTCTTTCCGAATGCTAATCGATTCGGGGAACGTTAATCCGTGCAGGGCCGGGAAGAGCGAAGTTTTACCCACGCTTCAATCAATTGTCCCGCCGCCGTTAAGAGAGTCCTTGCAAGAATAGAATGATTGTAGTTGAAGGGAGGAATTGAGTTGTAGCAGTAAATGTAAGCTCTAGGCTTGATTCGCAACGAAAGCAGCAGAACAAAACAATGAACAAAACACAAATGCGTGGTCACGCGAGGGTCACATGAGTCGCATCCAAGGGACGCTTTCGATCCTTGCGCGCGACAGTTATCTTAATTTCTTACGTTTATAGCCAAATTGATGACAAGGAAATTGTTGAAAGGGAATGAAAAAAAGATTGCGATTGACGCTGTCCCAAATATGCCGAACCAATTACTTTGTACGAGTGAATTATTATTCCAGGTTACAGTCATGGTTATTATCTTCATCTTCAGCGTATTGTTGACCGCATATGTCGGACCTTCCCCTCCCCTAATGAGGGGGTAATATGTGTTGAATTAGTCCTTACAAAACGAACCCGGACATTGGCTGGTTCCGGGTACCTTGTGCCATTGCATTCTTTTCCCAAAAGAGAACTTGTTCCCAGAAGGACTGATAGAATATGGATTGTCTGCTGTTTTCGGTGGCGGCGATCCGCGGTGCGTGCCTGCAGTAGTTCCGGCTTAGCACAGGTTGGGGTACAGCGGATTACTAAGTAGCCCTATCCGGGATTATTGTTGTTCCGACAGCGGCTTCAGTCTACATCGAATGTCACTATGTTGAACATCTCACTAATTGGTTCAGTTGATCATTGAACCCGTAAGGTACGAATCGCCGAGCAAGGTCTAAGTCCTTATCCAAATGGGTTTTGATTCACTGCCGGCTGTAGAAGCATCTCACGGAGCTAAATATCATCAATTTGATCAACAACCCATGCGGTCTCTTTCTCTAGAGGCAAGCTGCTATGAAAACTCTTCGTGTGCCTCGACAGGTAAAGCATCTCAACGCGCCTGATCAGATGGGAGGTTGCCAGGTTTGCCCTCCGGCCGCAAATAGGCGTGTCTATTGATGAACAGTGATATTCTAGGATTACCGCAAGCGAAAGTCTTAAGTGATCTTGTGGCTCGTAATTGGAGCAATGGGAGTTTGGTCATGAATTTGACCTTGGTATAATAAATAAGCGCTCCATATCGATTTCTAAATGCCAGCGCTCGACTAGTGTCGGTTGTGGACATTGGATATCAACCTCAAAAACCATACTCAACATTTAAGGAAAGAACATCGACAAGAAAAGGAAAGAAAGAAAGAAGCCTAGCTAGGGTAACGCTGCCCAAATTAGCAGATTTCCGGTAGTTCAGACACAATCAAGCGAACGATCTCTGGGGCAAATGACAGACAGTGGAGTCAATCGCAAAGGGGAAAGATGAGAAAGAACTGGTTCGACAACAGTAGAGAGCAGTAGGACAAGGACAAACATACAAGTGAAATATCTCAAAAGAAGTTCGGCCTTCCCCATCAGCCTGAAGGTCAACTGCTGGGCTCCCTGGACATCTTAAGAGTGCGTAATTAAACAAAGGTTTGAGACAATAAAGGCAACAGGGTACAAAGAAAGAAGGTTAGAATCTCCCGATTTGGGCCATTAATGGCTATTCTCTTGAATGGTGTACATGAGCAAAGTTGACCATAAAGAGGCCGGGTCTTAAATGTACAATTAAAAGCACGGTATTTATACCAATGGAAGCAGATAACAAATGAGTCCCGTCAATTAGAGCAAGTTGCGCAATAGAGGAGCATGTGTCAACGAAACACAAAGAGGGGTAAGAACTGCAGAAGGTGATTGAAAAGGTTGCTGCATGAAAGAGTAGCTAGGTCTGTGTTACAAAGAAGTCATACAAAGTGAAGAGCGAAAGGCCGTCTGAGATCTGCGAATTTTTCTTGGGATTAGTCTTGATGCCGTCGATTGCCTAGGTTTTCAATGGTCTTAACAAGAAATACTGGAGCGAGCCCACATTGCTGCAGCAGTCTTGAGAATATGTAGTGGTCCACTGCTTTCCCATTCTACCTGATTTCTTCGAAGCGATGTTATTCTATTTTATACATGTAGGAAGTAGAGATCAGTGGACCCAATATCTTATATGAAATGACAGTGCAATTGGACATGAAATACCTCTACAAATAATCAGTCAAAATTGACATGTAATGATTGTTCTAGAGCAGCGCAGTGTCGCAACTATTGGCCGGACTAAGGGATTGGTAGTTAAAAAATTTATTTCTTATTTCCCCTAGAGGTCATGTGCATTAGAATGTAGTCAACGTGGAGATGAAGACGGTTGCACGGCATACTGAGGTGTACTCTACGCCGAGCATGGTCAACAAGCGATTTGCATCATGAAGAATGTGTGCGGCGCATCAGCCTAAATTATTATCAACCGAAATTGCGCTCTCTTTGTTACGTAGAGACCGTAAGAAAGCATATTGTGCGCCCTGCAGGGCTTTCCCTAGTTCATGACGCAATAAGGTTCTATGACTAACTTTTGAAATTGATCAGCCCTAGGCGCTGGGTTGTCTGAAACACTGCCAGATATCACGCAGTAAATCACTCAGAGATATCGTGGACGGCATGGATGCCATGGGGAGGGTACCCCTTGCTGAACTTGGAAATGAGGAGATCCCAATGACGCGGGTGGTGGAATGCATGTACGCATGCCTAATCCAGGCAAGTTGAAGACTTTGAATCTTCGAGAACGCCAACGCGAGTGACATCATAGGTCATCATCCTCAAGTGCCCAACAAGGGCGCAGCTCAGTCAGTCCCCTTGCAGGGCGAATCCACAGTAAATACGAGTAGCTATCTCAATAGAAGCAAATCAAAAGAAAGGAAAAAGGAAATGAAAAAAACCTCTCAGATAATGACACATGGAGGTGATCAGCAAGGAAAATAAACAAAAACATTGACCTACGCAGGATTCGAACCTGCAATCTCTTGATCCGTAGTCAAGCGCCTTACCATTGGGCCAGCAGGCCAAGTTGTTGAAAATAGCAAGCTTAATCAAGTTATATAATCCTTAACCAGTAATGTGAGAATTCGACCGGAAGCAGCGTGCCGAGTGGGGGCAACAATGACAGCTCCCAGAAAATATTATTTGCCCACACACCTATCATCAATCACATTATTGATGGATATTAGTAAAAATTACTAGTGTCTCTAGTTGAGATACCTACCCACTACGCCAGTGCCCATGACGGCATAGTGGAACACCGAAAGTACGATGGAAAGCCTTCTCGGAGTCACCGCCCCAATTCCACGACTGACGTTGCAATACAATGTTCGTCTCGACGATAATATCGACAAGAATTCATTTAGATGATCAGAACGTGAACCCCAGAATTTCCATCGCTTGGTTGCATCCGGTGACACTCGGGTTCTGTAAGAGATACTATGTAGAGATTCCCTGGGTTGGCTGGCTCGGTGGTGGCACGTCGATCGGACCGGCTTGGCCGGATGTTCTGGAATCCTTCGCTGCAGGACACGACAGCGTTCAACATTTCCCGTCCTGTGCAAGTAGACTCGGTTGTAAAATTGCCACCCCATCATGCAGTTGGTGTGTAAACTGCCAATACTCTTGACCATTGACATCCCATCGTCGCCTCTGATTGGGGAACATAGAGATTCCCTCGTAACCCATCGACGGCCAGGAATGCTTGGCCAGCGGCGAACCACCCAGCAGGACGTAACCATGGATAGATTGGTGGAAAAGGGTAGTACCTGTGCTTGACGTACAGGTCAGTGCAACCCGACCTTTCCTTTGATTGGGAACCGGGCAAGAAAGCTAGTCTGGCATGGGTTGGCAGAGATATTCGGACAATCGGCGTCGCTGCATGACTGAGGTAATTTTGGCACTTTCAGAGACTCTTCTAGGGAAAAAAGAACAGTTGTCATGTCCAAGTGCCAATAATCATTGGTCTCTATATTTGCAAGATTTTCTTCTTCTGCAAAGGATGATCAAAAAGCCTCATGCAACTATTAGCCTCGCCTCTCAAACAGGAATAGCCGATGCGAGAGGTAATCAATAATCCATGAGGGGCATTGGATCCAGGCCTGGATTAATTCACAATTTCGCACACAACCACAAACCACAACCACAACCAAAGGACGGATTTTCCACGTTAAACGCCCCTCTTTTTTTAATTGTCTCACCGGAGTTGGCGATGGCTTATCGCGGCTTAGAGCGCCGTCTGGTCGGGGAACTAAACCCAAGGAGGGAACCAGACGATAACCTTAGAGCGGATGATACGGTACGGACGGTAAAGTCGGGTAATCTTGGTACTCTGGGACCTGGTACGGTAACCCCCATGTCCGGCAATTGAGCCAATGACAGCCATCGTTCATGATTCTGACGATAATGTTAATGCTCCATTGCATGGAATCATTGGTATGGAACATGTAACCAACCGCTGGAGTTGGATTCCCGCCGACGTTCCGTAGTTCTCAATTACCACTTAACTCGACTGAGCTATATTCCTTCCACGCCCACACCCCCCCATCCTCTATCTACTACTTACTGACTCCATATCTTGTTTTCCTCTCGCTCTCTCCTTCTCCTTCTTTCCCTCATTCTTTGTCCACACCAACCTTCTCTCTATAAATCGGTCCATGCATACGATGATATCACAGTTTGTCCACTATCTCGACTGTCGCTTGTGCTTGCACGCTCTCCCTCGCGTCCAGTCCCTTCTCGGGAGAGGTCTGCTGCTGTGAGTTGCCGATTCGACTTGACGCTTGTTTCCATACATCGATTGCACCGCACCTTTCCTGGTCTTAAACTAGAAAAAGGAGAATTATACCAACCGTCGACAATATGAGTCTTCGAGAAAAGGTTCGCCGGGTGTTTCGTCGCTCTTCCAGCGGTTCCAAACCGAAGGATAATGGCATCAAAATCGAGTATTACAGGCGTCATGAGATACCACCGTCCAAGTTCAAGGGTCCCTTTGATCGGGAGCACCAAAAGAGGCTGGCTGCATGGTCCTTCCCCGAAGCCCAGGCCGATCGACCCCGTTCGCCTGGTCTTTCTCTGTCCCCTTGCGCAACCCTACCCGACTATTTGACGCCTCGTGCAGAGGAGGAAGAACTGGCTCCGGATGAGGTCTCTGTAGCCCCAGAGAACCTGTCTTATGGTACGTGATCTACCCGCTCAACATTCCTTATGCCACTGGCTGCATTCTTATCTCGTTTGCCCACGTGCGTGAACTTTCTTTCTAACATCAACCAGAATCCGCCTCCCTGTCCGACAATGAGCGCCAGCAGAACAGCGGTTCAACCTCATCTACCGCTGTTGATCCGGAAAGCTACAGCAGCTCCGTCATGACGCTCTTTGACGAAGTCATCCGCCATGACTCGATCGCCCACCTCAAGGAGACCATCCGGTACACGTCACCGGTGGTACGAACTATATCCCCACCACCCTTATCTCCCAAGGGAACGTACATGCCATTCGCCCCAGAAGATTTGACCCGTGCGTTGAATGCCGTGCAAATCTGCGGATAACCGACTTCTGGCCAAGTCTTAACTTCTCTTCATTTCTTACGTCACGTGAGCAACCGACCACGACGCTTCACAACTCGGACTCGACCTCTTCCCCATTTTATTAATTTCCACGACACTGGTGTACGCTTCCCTTCATCCGGTCCTATATTTTCTTCCGAGTAGTGTGATGGTCGGTTATTATCGATCTGGACGGCTAAATAGAGGACCACTTATGCGGTTTAGACGTGAGGGGCGTTTTTCTATTGCATATCTGGCGCCTCAACCGCCTTCATGCATGCAACGAGCAATGTTTTCAAAAGCGCACGGTTTTCGGCGTATTGTCGTTTGAGCGTATACCCGTTTGAGGCTTGATTTTTCCGTTTTTTTTTTTTTTTTTTCTCCGTCCGGTGCTACATGT
Source organism: Aspergillus leporis (assembly GCA_009176345.1). Lineage (NCBI taxonomy): Eukaryota > Fungi > Ascomycota > Eurotiomycetes > Eurotiales > Aspergillaceae > Aspergillus > Aspergillus leporis. The sequence continues at coordinate 32,847 of ML732343.1, read as the reverse complement.
ACCGGGTTGGATTTGTACTGTACGTACACAATTGTTAGATGAATAGAACAAGTGTATCAACAAGTTTCCTATTCCTGCGGAGTAAGGATGGCAAGATGGATAGCGTTACATTCGTTCTAGGCCTTTTGCCCCTCACTGGAAACTCAACTTCAACTTCCACGTTAAAGGTTAAATGTAAACCTTTCTTCGCCAAGACAATAGACTGATGTCGTCTGGACACAAGCGGTCGATCGGCATTGCCTAAAAGATAATCACACGATACGGCTACCAATAGGGTCAAATCTGATATCACTTTATTGGTCTGGCTTTTTTGCCTTACTGATCTGATCGCCGTCGACTAACGGTGACTAGAGAAATAGACTCGACGTTCGTTGTGAGGTTAACTTCCTGCTTGATATTTTTCCAGTTCGTCGCATCCCGTTGGTTGTCACGTGTCAATATTTGCCTCCTCTCTTCGTCTCATGTGGGAGTCTTCCGTACACTAAAAATGAATGTGTATAAGGGCATCTTGCCAGTCTGTTATCCCACCCCCCACTTTCCTGCCAACGGCGCCACTGGAAGGAATAAACTTATCTCAAATCCCACATAAGTCAATCACCGTAGGTGTAACAACTTTAGAAGAACAATCTTCCATTCTAAATGCATATTAGCACTTCAACTATTTAATCCATGCATTTCAATCCATGCATTAAACAAGACTCCTAACTCTTTACTGTGAGGGACTAGATACGTGGCTGACTTGGTGCACCAATCTCATTACACCAACGATTGATATGCCTCTTTCGATTATAATACATGGTGTTGTACGCGTTGTAGACAAGATATCGGTACGATAAAGTTAGCGGGTAGTTACCCTCGCATTAGGAAATTGGGATCTAGACTCTTATTACTCCGCAAATAAACAGATTAACGTTATTGTAGATACCATGGTACAGCCGCCGAGTTAATAGGTGGTTCTTCTGATTGGGTAACCAGGATGTCATGTTACTTCTAACGTCAATTTGAAGTTATTTTCCACTAACTGTAGTAGTAGTAGCTTGCCTAACTGTGTGATTCAGGTTGAACATCGGGAGTATGTTCGGACCCGAAACCCGACTTCCCTGCTTACGAAGATAGAGAGACTTGTTCGATATGTACTGGAGCAAAAGGCCGGTATAATATCGTTACTATCTACAGATCAACCTCATCCAAGGAAATCTTCTCTGCCAACTTCTTCGTTGGCACATTCAGCAGCGGCAACGGCGCCTTCTCCAGACAACTACTGACTATCAGCGTTCCATGTGGCTAGCCTAACCAAAACGGATGCTGAAATGCTCATGGATATAGTGAATATGCTACTTGATCATACACCTCCCGGGGTAATACAGTCACTATAAGTGATCACTCGCCAACTCCACGGCGGAATGAGGAATGCACCCCTTGGATAGGGCAGAGTCTGATCTATTCCTCTCATCAAAACTTTCATCAAGGGATCGTATGAATGTAAATAGTGGATGGGTGTACCTGCTTCGCCACTTAGTAGGTTGTTTGGATATATGCGGTTATAGTTTACAATCAAGGAGGGAGCCACTACTTAACAACAACTACAAGTTCCGGATGGCTCAAGTCACTAATAAATTTCGTTTTAATGCAAAGTTTTTCACTTTTCTCTAAAATTGAATAAGTTAAAGAATAAAGCATGTGATGAAATGACTGTAGATCTCTTCTCTCTTTAGATATATCATATTCTCAAGACTTCTTCTCTCCTATTTCTCTCTCGAGATTATTGCCATTGTTCCTTTCTCATCCTCCTGCTCCTTCTACTCCTCTCATAGTAGGCCAAGCCTCTAGTAGCTTGAGTTTTCCTACGTGGTAAATCCACACAAGACTTGGTGGCTCAGGGAAGTCCCAGATCATCCCAGATTGCATTGTCAGTCTGCTACGAGTCATAGAATAGTATGACGAAACACAATATCCAAATGGCGAGCCGAAGAAACTGAAACTGCAGTATGATCATTGTTAGATTGCCTGACTGAGTTATAAGTGAACTAATGAGGCCTTAGATACTATTGAACTAGATGAAACCCCTTACTAGACACATCAAGCGTTATGATGCTTTTTAGTGGTCGGATGGTACTCATCTTGTTTGACAGATACTTTAACACTTGCGGAAGATCATTGCAACGTTCTATATGTAGCTCGATAAAGTCGACCGTTGGAACAAGATGATACCAACATCAAGTCGCCTGCCCAATTAGCAAAACCCAGCAGCTTTGGCCATAACGTTTGGACAGGCGTGCCCCTCAGAATGCCAGGAAGCGCTATGTGTCTTCAGTCTTGTCCGGATAACAACCCATGATTATGTCGGTACCTAAAACCGACCTTCCCCTTGGTCCGCGAATGCTTTCGGTTGGGACAGCCATCTAATTGCTAAGTGATTGTCATGTTCGCCACTACAGTATCTCTCTGAACATATAAGAAAAGAAAGAAAAATTTACCATGTCATTTATAAGCTACCTATTATACTTGATATACTCAAAGAAAAGCTAGTATAGTTATATGTGACTACATGGCCGAAGACTCTAGCGGGCTAAGTCGCTTTCTTTCTCGTTAATGTACACAATGTACACAGCCTTCTCACTCGTCAGACTTGTCGCACTTGTTACAGTCGTCACAGTCATGGCAACCACCGCAATCACCGCAGTCGCTGCGATCCACGCAATCCACGCAATCTACGTAAGTATGCAAGGTATGCAAGGTCCATGACGTGAGAGCCAAAGCTGTGTTGACAGTCCTAGCTGTTAGGCTTGCCCTGTCTGTTTGTTTGAAATACACCTTCCCTATGCTTCTAATAGTTATACTTCAATAACTGATTTCCATATCGAGCCAATCTCATATCGAGCCACACATTCGTGAGGGACGTAACTGCCACACATGGGGCTTCTTCTTAGAGTTCCTGCCTTAACAGTTAGTCTTCTTGGGTTGATCGAGTATAAATCTGGAGTCCAGAATCCACTGGTGGGGGCAATGCTAAGCGTAATCGGTACCAGTAATGAATAATGAACGGAAGTGTAATAAAGCACTCGATAGGATGTTTCAGGCGCCTAGAATGTGGATGTGCAAGTTCAACTTCAGCTCTCAGGCGTTCGCCCTGAATAGGTATCTTCAATAATCAACTTCTCACGTTTCTATTGTAGTACAATATTTCGGGCCAGTTAGTTAGCGGTATCACTGACGAGACAATCATAGTAGCTTTCATGCTTTTTGAGCGGTCAGTTGGTCCATTGCTTATAGAATGCAAGGTTACTTCTTTTGTTTACTGTAGGCATTCATTTGCCGGGCCTGACAGCTTATACCCACGGGTGAAATCTCCCTACACACTCTCTTCTAAAGCTGGGTCTTAATCCACCTACTACATTAGGCTTATCCATTCACCCTTATTCGTTATTCCCTGGCTTCAAGATAAGGGTGTCTTCTATTAGCAATAGCAGTATAGTTTAAAAAGATCATCCTCAATAAAGTTATATCAGGTAGCAATTACAAATACCAAGCCAGTTCTCTGTTTTGTTGACATATGTTACCAGCCTATTTCCCTAGTCTTAGTAGTTCATATTAGCATGAATATCATAAGTTTTTAACCAGATTTTATAAATTTCAATGCTATATTATCACTAGAAGTCTGTAAGTGCAGATAATTTAAATTTTATTTCTATTTCTCAGAATTAAAAATTATTTTAATAGACAAAGATCTCCTACAATTTCTTTAACAAGTTGTTAATCAGGAATCCCACCATGTTATTCTGTTAAACACCCATGGCCAACTCCATGTAAGCCAAGATAGATTCAAACTGAACATTTAGAACATGAATCGAACGCCACCTTATACACGCAATGATTATTTAGAATTTAACACATGAAAATATCCCGTCTCTGTTACTTTCGCTAACCAGATATAGTCCCATGCAGCACAAAAGGCCTTGGCACCAAGCCATATAACAACTCTCCAGCGAAGCGCCTTCCAGGAATTTCACTGCGCCGGCCTGGAGCTAAGCTATTTCTAAGCTACTACAGTCTGCAATCTCCTGGATTAATATGAAGCTATAGATATTCCTTGAAATTTCTGGACCAATCAGCGTCTTGGCAGTGATCTGGGCATAGATGGGATTGAGGGTAGGTTTTGGGTTTTAGTATCGAATTAGGTAGTCTTCGTATGGAGCCACTTCCTCGTGACGAGCTGAACAATTCACATTTCACAGTACTTCTAGGAAGGGCTAGTGCAAATATGGCATTATGCAGCGCAGTGTTCAAGATTGCTAGAGTAACTCAAAGCCAAGAACCGCCAGCCCCAGATTTCATGGAACGAGGCTGTGCTTGGCACATACACAGCGCCCGATTGATTGATGTGCTAGACATGTGGGAGGCGTTTGTGTGGGGTCTGACGATGCAGTCTTAAAATCCCTGTTTCATTCAGCCTTATCTCCTGGGGCATGTAAGTTAAGAGTTCGGGAAAATGACCGATGGGTCTTTATATAGGGGCTTAAGTTGACGCGCAAGCTAACTTCTGCGCAAGAAATCTTTTGCACTGCACTATACACTACACTATACACTACACTATACACTACACTATACACTACACTATACATTACACTATACATTACACTATACATTACACCTTCCCGTGGATTACGCAATAAAGCAAAGAACGTACTTTGATCTAACCATCTACATATATCACAAACACAGCCATGAACCTCGACAACCTCTACCACGTCCTCTACGCCCTTCCCTCTCCTGCCCAAGAACGAACACAACCAATGCAAGTTCTCGCAGTAGGAATCCCCCGCTCAGGAACCGAATCTCTCCGAGAAGCCCTCCACATCCTCGACATAAAACACACCCACCACAGCTTCGACACAATCCTTCGCCCCCCCTCCTCCCTGCAAGCAACCTACCGCCTCCTCCAAAAGAAATATACTGATCAACCCTACACCATCACAGCCGAAGCCTTCGACACCATTCTCGGCTCCTGCGTCGGCGTCACAGACCTTCTCGCCGCGGAATTCGCCCCAGAAATCATAGTCGCCTATCCCGACGCTAAAGTCATTCTCAATGTTCGGAAAGATTGCGACGGCTGGTATAGGAGTATGCAGCAGACGATGGGGTACTTTGATAGGAATCCGGTTGATTGGGATTGGTGCAAGAGCTGGTTTTGTGCGGAGTTGTTTTGGATCAGGCTGTGTATGTGTCGGACTTTGATGCCGAGGTTTTTTCGGGGTAGTTTTGAGTCGAATGGGCGGTGGGTTTATGAGAGTCATGTTGCGATGGTTAGGGGGTTGTGGTTGGAGAGGGGGAGATTGTTGGAGTGGTCGGTTGAGGATGGGTGGGAGTCTCTTTGTCAGTTTTTGGGGGAGGATGTGCCTCCTGTGGAGTTACCAAATGGGAATCCGCCTAAGGCTTGGGTTGAGAGGATCGCCAGGACGATGTAAGTGCATTATAGATGGGCTGTGAGGAACATGGTCGTGTTTTTGGCTGGGTTGGTTGTTGTTCTGGGGATTTTGGGGGCTTACTTCTGGGATGTCAGATTCTGAACTACATGTCGCCCCTTTTATATTACACTGCAGGTTGGGCGGCAGAAGTTCACAGATACTATAGTAGGTAGTAGTGGGCTATATAGATTCGAAGGTAACTACTATCGCTAATTCAGCTCTACAATTTATTTCCCCATGTTACTCCCGTGGCTGAGTTCGGTGTCGATAATATATCCACTGTTTTAGGGCACACGGCCATTGAGTGGTTTCTGACCGTAGACGCCCACCCTACTCAGGATATCAGTTAGCATATTTCATAACTGTGCTCATCAGGACACGGAAGAACTTTACACGTAGAAATAGGCGTGTATCCTGGAGTAATCACGCAGTCCTTTCCTCATTTGTGCCAAGAATATCTGTACTTCCTCAAAGCTCCACTAAATTTAGACGTTCTCAGTAATGAACAATTTGGTAGCTGAGGTCCGAAATAAGAAATAGAAAGAGCTTACCCCCATCACCCGGGTGAGCAAGGCCATGGCCCATCCTTCAATACCCTGCTCGCAATGTACCAGATTCCACATGCCTAACTTCCTATAGGTCTCGTCTTTGCTCCATGGGCCGACAGGGAGCTTGAATCGCCGCTCCGTCACATTCTGAAAACCGGCATCTATCATGTATTGTCGGGCCAGATCCGCAATGCGAAAAGTTTTTCCGAATATCTCCCCTGCCTCGATGAATGTCCGTGACCAGACTGCCAGGACGTGGTCGTGCGTCACTGTGCCGTCATCCGATTTGAACTCGATCGACATCTCAAGCTGATCGAACCATGCGCCTGGTTTCAGACCTCTACTGCCAAGTTAGACCCTAGTTTCTATAAGGTAGTAAAAGCAAAGAAGAAAGGAAACGAGATATAAGTTCTATAGAATGGCCGGTACAGAATCTAGTTCTACCTACATTAGGACATTGCGATAGAACTGAGGCCAATTGGCAATCGCTCCATACATTGACCGCACATGAATAAGGTCAAAGTGGTCCGTGGGGTATGCCCAAGAGTCCTCTGCATCGTCTATCTCGAACCGCAGATTTGGCGGGACAAAGCTCGGTTGAGTCGGTGACAAATCTGTCCCAGTGACCTCTGCGGAGGGATATTCATCGGCAAAGTCACTGATATTCGTTAGTAAAGTGGATGGTCTGCCTATTTTTGGAATTGCACAAACATAGCCCATATACCGGTTCCAGTGCCAATATCGAGCACTCTCTTGTGTATGTTCATCAGCCACAGTAGATGTCGCATATTTGAAACCTTACCTGAATATCATCGGATATCGGTGCAAGGGTCAACTTATTGTCGAGTAGCATGGTGAACATATGATGTCTGGAGAATACCGTTAGCCTTGACTTTGGATAGCAGCCCAAGTCACAGCTATTCCGTACGCTAGGTCAAGTTGTTCATTTTGCGTCTCATCGTTCGGACCCCTAGTCGTCTTAGTGGCCCATATTCCACCAAATGGTTTAAGCCGAGATAAAAATACCAGTAGGCACCATCTTTGTAGGCGTGGTACCGCCTCCCATTTTCAAAGCGGTAGGCAGTGATCATTGAATTTATCGATGTAGTATCGCTCGCACTGGTATGGTTAATCTCAGTATAGCTAACATCATGATAGAGGTTGTCTCTCACAACTCCTCGTAGTAATCGGAGTCTGCGTCATTTTCCACCAAACCCTGTGGAAAAGGTCAGTCCCCACTATCGACAAAGAGACAAATAGCAGACGGACCGCAGACCCGTCCTGCGGGTTCTCTGCCCTACTCGGGGAGTCTGTATCAGACCGTGGTGACCTCTGGCATCTTGCTGCTCCCATGATGAAATAAGTATGGTAGGTGAGCCCCCCGACAAAGACACCATAATTAACGAGTGCGAAAACAGGGAATCCTTGTTGTTTTCTGCTCCCAGCGTAAGCTCCACTTCAATCGAATGATGATCCCCGTTAAGGTTTAGACCCAGGCACCGTGCGCCGCCACTAATCACACCAATGAGCATCGGATACGAAGGTTGTTGCTCCACTTGGAAGCCACTATTTCTTGCCTCCATATTAAGAGTGGGGGCTTCACTGTGGAGTATTGATTGTATTGCTGATCTTCCAGATGCTGACGCACTCTTGGACCACCCCAAAAAGCAATGATTCTCTGCTGAAGAGCGTTCAGTGTGGTCTGATACGACTTTTTGAGTATCCACCGGTCATGCATGGTGATGGTGTTCAGCCAAACAACCGTCAAAACCGAGGTCGCAAAATCCTCTTTGCCCAAGTGGAAGACCATCTTGTAAGTAGAATTTGTGAGTTAAATATTCTGGTGTCCGATGAGAGCAAGAAAAGCCTCTCGAAGATTGTTCTTATGAAGTGCCTCTTATCGGCCATTGGCACCCCCTTCGTATCAGCATATTGCAGGGTCGGGTGCGGAGCCCTATCAATGATACATGCCCAAGGGTCATTCCCCACTACGGCAACGATAACATCCTTAAAACTAACTTAACATCTCGAGCTTTGCTTATCAAAGGGGCCCGATTGCGAGGTCTCTGAAGATATTCTTCCTTAGCGCTAGATGGCACTAGGTATCTTTAAAAGTCACCAGATTAGCTTGCACCGGGGTCTGATGGAACATGTACCCAGTAATCCTAGCCTCTTCACGATATTGAAGTACGACAGCGATGTATCGAACTCTCTATACTTGTTGTCACTTCCCAAGGAGGTCAATAAGAGGCCCCGAATATGCAGTGACTTGTCCGAGAATTGCTCACCCCCATATTTCCAGGTTCTGCAAGCAGATTCGAACCTCCATGGTAAAACCTCTTAATGGGGGTTCCCTCACCTCCCTCTATTACACACTGATATAGTTCGGTGGGAAGTAGGGTATGAGCTTTTGTTGTCAATATCTTGTTGCTAATTTTCAAGGATGTATTTCAGATATACTTCTTGTATTATTGTTCGAGGGTTTGCTGCTTGGATTCCGCCTCTGGCTATCAGTATTTCAACGACTGCTCGATAAATAGAGGGATGTCGAGTACCTACCTAGTAGGTAATAAATATGTAAGATGGGTCACGTTGCCTGTCCTAACCTTGCAGGAGTACTTGCATGAACAACACATACTACAGTATATAAGTTAAAGGATTTGCATGATAAATAGTAACCTAAGTAGTACTAACTGCATCTTCAAAATTTACTTTTATTTTATGTTTAATGATATGTCAGACATCGGGAGCATCATTCAATCAATTCGTTACTGGTATCCGACATCTATCCTAATCATCAATCGTAGCATACGTCCGAGCGGAAGTCTAGGCTATCTATATAACCGACCCATGCACGCTCCAATTACTTAATGTCAATGCTTGCATTTCTCATCAGGTATTCAGACTGCAGCTGAACAGCTTATTCTTCATGAGTGACGGTCATATCCAGCACTTCTACTCGTCCTCTGCCCCGTGTGTCGTTGCCGACAAACTCATTCAGTCCCTTGAACGCTCCAGGCTCAGCGAACCCAACGACCTCCCACTCATCACCTGCAATTTCTTGCGACTCAACGGACTCGATGAAGCTCAAAATCTTGTCCTTGACGTTACTCGGTGCCTTCGGCTGAGGGGTTTCCGTGTCAGAGCCACCCTCAGCATCAGAATCCTGTTGACGTGCGGATTTCTTTGATCCCTTGCCGCCTTTCTTGTTTGGCTTGGAACTGCCGCTCGACGGGGCCTCCTTCTCCTTATTCGAACCTGCAGCGGCTCCAGACCTGACGCTCTGTTTCAACAGCGGCACAGGACAAGTCACTCGGAGACGCATCCGTGCTCGCATGACCGGAATCGGTTGCCACGCAATGAGTGCCTTCATGGCTTCGAGCGCTTGAATTTTCGCGGACTTATTGGGAGTGACACCAGTCCACATCGGCTTCCGAGGTTGCGTTGGATGAGCCTCGTCCTCGCCTCCATTTGCATCTCCATTGTTGTTTTGGCCCTGCGATTGTTGTCCACTAGCCGAACTCAGTTGATCCAATGCCTTCGAGATCATCCCAGTTGTGTAAACTCGCTTCGTAGTCGGGTCCACCAGCCTGCCTGATACAATATCCAGTACCTCTTTCTCCACTCGCTCGATGATTTCCTTTCTCTCGCGCTCGCCGACTTGCACTTCGCCTTTCCGCAAAATCTCCTGTCGGATTTCGTCTGAGGGGGTGTTGGCACCGAACGCTTTGGTTAATTCCGCCGACGGAGCGGTTTGTGCTTTTGAGACGGAGAGGAAAATAGTCGGTACTTGCAGAACATTGTCGAGGTCTTTTTCGGCCCCTGAACGGTATTCTAACAGTTTGTTTTTGTAGCAGGCGAGTTCAAACCTTTTTTTACCTAACGATGAAAAATGTTAGCGGGGTCGCGGTGTTCATCTGGAAAGATTTTTTTTTTTTTTTTTATCACTTCTTCTATAACAATCTGCGTGCCGACATGGGTGGATAGTTCATGAGAGCTGGAAGTTATACGAACCCTTTTTTAATCTGACAACTGAAACGTTGGTAAACTTGATCTGATTAGAAGGTTGTTGGATCGGCATGTTGTAGTATGCGTCTTCTCAGAAGACGCAGTATATAAATCTCAATAACAACAAATTCAGAATCAAAATTCAGAATCGCATAAAGAACTCGAAGAAATCAAGGAGTTTAATATGGGGTATCTGGTGAATGGATCTACTGTTGATGTTGTGAAGAATTATGTCAACATTTTTTACGTCAGGAACTTTTGATCTTTTTCCGATAGTCTCGTGATTGGCGGACTGGGCGATGACGCTGGTCCCGTGATCTCATGACTCAGCTCCTGCTGACTCAGCGCGTGACATGTTTCCCCGGAACCGTCCTGAGCCATGATTGGCTGCCCTGAGCATTGGCTATCGGCGTCATCGGCGCCTGCTCCTGCGTCGTCCCCAACCTAGGTTGACCTTCAACTCTCCTTCCTCCTCCTCCCCTCTCATCTTCCTTCTCTTCTCCCTATCCCCGAGTAGCTGGTCTCCCGTCAGCTAAATAGCTCATCCCATCTTATTTGTCGTCTCTTGTAGGTAGCAATCCTTCCCCCATCGTCCATTTCCCCTCGTAAATAGCTCGGTACTGATAAGCAAGCTGCTTAGACCGCAAGGTACCCTCTTATCATCATCTCACCCTTCCATCATCATTAGCCCCCTTTCATCTGATCCTAAGCCGACGTGAGTCAAAATGAGAATCTTGCCAGGTGCATTGCTGGTTGGAGCTGCCTCTGCAGCCGTTCCTCCCCTCCAGCAGGTGTTGGGTACGCCTGAGGAGGCTATCGAGAGCTTCACCAAGCCGCTCCATGCCTTCCAGGAGCAGCTGAAGAGTCTTTCAGATGATGCTCGTAAGCTCTGGGAAGAGGTCGCCAATCACTTCCCAGAGAGTATGGATCACAACCCTCTCTTTTCTCTTCCCAAGAAGCATACCCGTCGTCCCGATTCTCACTGGGACCACATTGTCCGTGGCTCTGATGTGCAGGACATCTGGGTGAATAATGTTGACGGCGAGTTGGAGAGAGAGATCGACGGAAAGCTAGAGGCCTACGACCTCAGGGTCAAGAAAACTGATCCGAGTGCTCTCGGCATTGACCCGAATGTAAAACAGTACACCGGATATCTCGACGATAACGAGGACGACAAGCACCTGTTCTACTGTGAGTACCCTTGACCGCCATTTGGCTATCAGTTCTAGTCCTAACTCACGAAGGGTTCTTTGAATCTCGCAACGACCCCAAGAACGACCCCGTTGTGCTCTGGCTGAACGGCGGTCCCGGTTGCTCTTCCCTCACCGGCCTGTTCATGGAGCTGGGACCTAGCAGCATTGATGAGAACATCAAGCCAGTCTACAACGAGTTCTCGTGGAACTCCAATGCCTCTGTAATCTTCCTCGACCAGCCCGTCAATGTCGGTTACTCCTACAGTGGCTCCTCTGTCAGTGACACCGTTGCTGCTGGCAAGGACGTCTACGCTCTGCTGTCCCTGTTCTTCAAACAGTTCCCCGAATACGCGAAGCAGGACTTCCACATTGCCGGCGAGTCGTATGCTGGACATTATATCCCAGTCTTTGCATCGGAGATCCTGTCCCACAAGAACCGCAACATTAATCTCAAGTCCGTCCTCATTGGCAACGGTCTTACCGACGGTCTTACCCAGTATGAGTACTACCGTCCTATGGGCTGTGGTGATGGTGGCTACCCGGCTGTCCTGGATGAGGGCACCTGCCAGTCCATGGACAACGCACTGCCTCGTTGCCAGTCGATGATCCAGTCTTGCTACGACTCTGAGAGCGCCTGGGTCTGTGTCCCTGCTTCAATCTATTGTAACAATGCTCTTATCGGACCTTACCAGCGGACTGGACAGAACGTCTACGATGTTCGCGGCAAGTGTGAAGACGAGAGCAACCTGTGCTACAAGGGCATGGGATATGTGAGTGAGTACCTGAGCAAGGCCGCAGTTCGTGAGGCCGTGGGCGCCGAAGTTGATGGTTACGACTCGTGCAACTTTGACATTAACCGCAACTTCCTCTTCCACGGTGACTGGATGAAGCCCTACCACCGTCTGGTACCTGGTCTCCTCGAGCGGATTCCTGTTCTGATCTATGCCGGCGACGCCGACTACATCTGCAACTGGTTGGGCAACAAGGCCTGGACAGAGGCTCTGGAATGGCCCGGTAAGAAGGCGTTTGCCTCTGCCCAGTTGGAGGATCTCAAGGTTGAGCAGAACGAGCACAAGGGCAAGAAGATTGGCCAGGTTAAGTCTCACGGAAACTTCACCTTCATGCGTCTCTATGGTGGAGGCCACATGGTTCCCATGGACCAGCCCGAGGCCAGCCTGGAGTTCTTCAACCGCTGGTTGGGTGGTGATTGGTTCTAGACCGACCGTTTTTGAGTCGAGTTAGACATGCCGGGACGTGTCTTGATGATATAGTACCGCACCATGAACTCATTGGGCGGAATATGTTTTGGATGCTTAATGTGTTTTGGAATGCTCGTGTATTGTGCTATTTGTAATCGGTACTCATTACCGTCTCGCAACTAGAGAACTAAATCTAGAGTAATAAATTCGATTGATATGGTTCAGAAGTTTGTTGCCGTTGCTTGAACTACCCACCTTTCTTAGTAATGCGGCGACAATGGTGTCTTACCGTAGTTATAAGCCAGGGGTCAATACAGTTTTACATGCGTGTGCATCCTCACGACTTTGCCACGACTTTGCCATCAGGATTCTACGCGGGCCAGGGAGAAGGGATCTCTTCAACCCAAGCTGAGCGCTACATGGATAGCTCTGAGGTACTCAGTGATCTACGAGAGAAGCAGCCCAGTCCAGACCAGAACAGCCATCTAAGAATAGAAGCGTAAACGAAGATTGATGGTTCATGTCATATTGGTATGATTGTTTCATTTTTCGACCCAGGCGACTTTTTATATCGAACACCAGATCATGTCCCCCATCCCCTCCAGCAAGTACGAAGGAAAAAAACATAGCATAGTGACCCTCTCGTATGGCTTAGCCCTTCTTCTTGCTGACACCGACAGTGCGGCCACGGCGACCGGTGGTCTTGGTGTGCTGACCACGGACACGGAGGCCCCAGTAGTGACGGAGACCACGGTGAGAGCGGATCTTCTTCAGGCGCTCAAGATCCTCACGGAGCTTGCTGTCCAAGTTGTTGGAGACAAGCTGGGAGTCCTTGCCATCGGTGATGTCGCGCTGTCTGTTCAGGAACCAGGTGGGGATCTTGTACTGGGTCGGGTTCTGGAGGATGGTGACAACACGCTCGAGCTCTTCGGTAGTAAGCTCACCGGCGCTGTAGGGAAGAAAAAATCCTGTTAACATTTTGTTCTATTTTCCTTGGTCGTGGGTTCCTATTCCTTGAATCCACTCCTTCCTCCTCGTGATATGATTGACTGAAGGAAAACCGGAAACGTACCGCTTGTTGAGGTCAACATCAGCCTTCTTGCAGACCAAGTTGGAGTAACGGCGACCGACACCCTTGATCTGGGTCAAGGCGTACATGATTTTCTGCTTGCCGTCAACATTGGTGTTGAGCAGACGCAAGATGTACTGGAAGTTCGTCTTCTCGCCGGACACGAGCGCTGTAGATCAGGAAAAAATCGCAAGTCAGTATCTCTTTCTGTACTCTTCATGGTTTCTTTCTTTTTTTTTTTTCGACAGCGCCATCTTCTTTTTTATGATCGTTCATCATCATTTCTTCCATCTCTTCGTCGATGTTTCCCACACACAAACACAGACACACCAGTTGCAATCCCATCTCTTTTTATGGCGAAACGACAAGACACGCAAAAATGGTTCAAATGCAGATCGGGATCAGGAGTAGAACGTACACATGATGGGCGATGGCGCGACGGGATCGCGGATTGATTGTCGACTCGAGAGGGGTGAGAAGGAGGTGAAATCGAGGGCTTCGACTTTGCCTTTGGGGGACTTTCGCTCCCGTTGTGGGATCTGGTAAGCACGCTAACCCCAAGGGGGCATTTGTGCGCTCGCTTACCCTGATTACGCTAGATCCCAAAGTAGTTAGGTAGCTATCCGGTTGAGCGCTAGAACGATTCTGGTTGGGGTTTAGCTCATGTGATTGGTATCTATGGTGGTAATAGTACGGTTTATGGTGTATGGTAATTTACATTTCTCAGCCCACTCCATTGCCTCTTTCTTCCCTTATAGATCCACCCATGACTCTAGACCTTCTACTCAACCGATGTTCTTCTCTCGCGACAAGTTGTAAGCTATTTGTTCAAGTGGCATTCATTACCTTGTTTTATTTACTCGATTCTACTTTAGGTACACTCTTCATTGCGTATATATCATCTACTATTCGTCTATCGAATTGATCTCAGCACACCCGCCCTAACAGGAAACATGCTGTATACTTTAAAATCAATGGCCTTACGCCGGCATATATCATTCGCCGGTATTGGTTCCATTTTCTGGGACTCACCACCGAAAGTACAATACAGGCCTCCTGTACTAAGACTGTGATTTCCTGAGAATAGCTGAATCCCTCATGTACCTGAAATGGCTTGGATATCGCCGTCGGCTGGAACAAGTAAACAAATCGAGGCCAGCGCTTTCCTTGAAAGCTTGATGCTTTGAGGCCATTCTTTCATGGATAAAGCCTTCACTATATCTTGATGCTACTAAAACAAAGAGATAATATTGTCTTTAGGCCATTGTCGTCAATGCCCTTGTTTGCCCTTTCAGATAACCTTAATGGGCACATAGAACCTTTGTTCTTACGTCTTGTATAGAGGCTTGGGCACTTGTGCATATCCCATTGTAGCTTTGAAGTAAAGGCCATGGTTTTTAAGTCTTCTCCAAATGCAGGAGATGGTTTTTAGACTCATCAACCTGATTTCCATGCTCGAGTTGTGGCTCCCATCGATGCCTGGAGCAAAAACTATACATCTTGACTTCTCTCATATACATAGCTCTTCTCTACTGTCTGTGTGTTACCTTGTCTATTCATATCTTATTATCTCACCCAGAAACAATTTAACTTCGTTCTGTCGAGACACAATGTCGTCGGACAAAGATAGCAATGATCCTAAGCATCCATGTCTGGGTCCTCCACTTTATGATCCTGATCTAAACCAGCCCAAGTTCAATCTAGCTGACTTGCCAGCCCCACCTGAGCACTTTCATGTTTGTGGACGAACATTCCGTGAAGCCGTGAAGGCCCGTAAAGCCAACAGCACGGAAGCAAGAGACTTGGTACGATTCCACGGTTGGGGCATTGACATGCAAGTGCCGGGCGACTACACCACTATCAGCTGCTTCCAAGTCCTATGGAAACTTTTCTACTACCAAGCAGACAAACATCGACCGCAGACTTTTGATGAGATAAGAGACTTTACCAGAGATGCGGGCCCGAGGCTTTTGAAATGTTCGGTCGATGACCCAGATCTCCTCCCGATTAGCAGGTACTATCCTCTTGCACCCTCTGAGCACAAAATTCCGGAGCCAGGGTTCCGCAGGCCCTGCGATGCTTTGGCAAGCAGGCCAGATAGTTATATCGAGCAGATGTTGTATCCAGCCTCTGGCGGACCGAAGGAGGTTAATAATGCTCCCCCAGAAAAAGAGGCACCGCACCCTCAGACAACGCTTCCAAGTACGGTCAATTGGAATCAGCACAGGGTGCGCCTTCCCCAAGCCATGGCTCGGTCGATTATAGAAGCTGTGGAACAGACTATCTTACATTTTGCATATAAAGACCTCGCTCGACATCCCAGTGCAGTTGGTCAGGATGGCCAGGTACATCTATCTGCATCGACAGAAGAAGACCTACAGAAGGCCAACGTCGGATCATTTCCCGCAACAGCTTATGTGAATCTTACCGCTGATGGTGGTTATAGCAATGGACTGGTGTTCAGCCCGAAAGGCGATAAATATCCTTACCGCGGCCGTGGGCCCATATATCGTAACAATTCGTCCGGCATCGACAGTATGATTGTCGTCGGTAAACTGCTTGATGCCGGATCCACCATACTCGACCGCATAGACCCCAACTGGCGTGAACGCTTCACGAACGTGGAGAAAGCCTTCGTAGAAGCTACGGAGGTCAATTGGGATCTTTGCTCGAAAGGTGACTCGCGAGATCGGTTTTGGGCAGTGATGGCAGCAGAGACCGAGAACGTAGGAGTTGGTGTCCAGTCTCCTCTACTCGACATGTGGAGGACTTCAACAGACAACTTTGGCCAGTTCTTGTTCGCGTATCAAGAAAAGACCTTTTTCTGTGAGTGCGCAAACGCTGATCCAACCAATGCATTCTATACTAGTACCATTGTACAGCCGCCTAGGCGCCCAGAAGACCAGAAGAACGGCGTGTCGATGCAACAGTTGGTCGCCCGCTCATTTGCCGCTGAGTACATCTCCCCTTGTGGCTTATGTCGAACTACTAAGGGGGTGACCTGTTGGAAGAAGTTTCACAGTGTGCCGATGCGGCTGGCTATCACACTGGATGGTACCGTGCCCGTCAAGAATCATACCCGAGATGTCTCTTTTGATTACATCACGGATCAAGGTCAACGAGGGACCGCATCGTATCGTTGGTTAGGTGGTATCTATTGCAAGGACAACCACTACCGAGTCTACTGGGCGGACAACAAGAGGGGGGAAGTCGACTCGGGTGAGATCCGTATGTACGACAGCGCCATGGTTTCGGGCGTCATCATTGGTGGCATCCCCCAAGCACATAGGGACGATAAAGTCCCCCAGGCCTGGTGGAAAAACAAGCCGGTGCCACTCATCTTCTACGAGCGGATCATGAACCCAGATGATGAAGTCATCAACGTCGCCCTACACTCGTTAAGTGACATGGCCAAGGTCAGAGACCAACACAAACTGCTCCTCCAGGGGTATGTTTCCTGGTCCCCCTCTGAGCCCCAGGAAAATCGGGTCAACTTCCCATGGAGGCGACTCATCGACCGAAAAGAGGACCGTTTTCACACAGTCACCGGTGCCTATCACCCGGAAGGACAAAACCAGGCCATGAATCGTGGCTCAGGTACCGTTCCTTTTTCAACAAATCCTGTCTCGGTGAATCTTGACTTATCGACATCCCCACAAGCCGAACCAGAAGCGCAAACTGTGGCAGAGGAGATAGACAGAGGACTGTTCGCTACTCCGACACCGTCTTTCCTTGCTGGACTCTTCCCTGGAGTGGATGGCGATGCAGTGCTGCCACCGCCCATAGGCCTGTATGATACGCAACCTACGACAGAATACAACAGTCAACTCACTCAACCTAATGTGCCGCCCAATGGCCAACATCTCGACCAGTACAATTCACATCACGACACACAACCCAGAGCCCCGCATAATGGACAATATGACACGCAGCATCATTTGCAACCAGATGGGCAATATCACGGGCAGTACAACACACAGACGTATGGGCAGCAACGAGACCAATTTAGCACAAACAACTCGCAATCCAATGCACAGCAACAAGAACAGTACAATACACAACGCAACGGGCAGTCGAATGGACAGTTTAACACGCGGAATAGCGTCACCGATCCTTTCAATATTCCGGGTCCTAGTGACACCGCTTACCTTGATTATGTGTTTACAACGCCAGAGTTTACCCCGGGGGCATTCGCTTCACCAACACCGGGCCGCGCCAATAGTATAAATAAGACCCAGGCTTCTACTGAGATTGCCTTCAACAATCCTCATCAAATCCACGGCTATAGAGGCGTGATGCCAAACTATTCCAATAACACGAACCACGGCCAGGCTCCCAGTGCAAATAAATTCAACCGTTCTCGTCAGAACAACGGTAATAGGGGCTCAAGGGTGAGTCGCCGTCGGGTTTCCATTGCAAATAACGTCAATTATCATCATCAGAACGGTAACGGGAGCTTAATGACGAGCCGCGCCAGTAGTCCGAACCACGCTCAAGCCCCCATCGCGAATAACTTCAACCATACTTTTCAATGCAATGTCGACAATGGTTATTTGCCACGGTATGTCGACCCTAGCGACCTTTCCTTAGTTCCATCGGATATATCTTCTTCACAACAGGACCCGATGCCTTTGAACGGTTGGAGCTCGCAGTCACAACCCGTGCCTCAGCCGAATCGAACTTGGCAAACTCAGGGAATATTACCGGCTGTGGCAAGCTCTTCTGAACAGAGGTGCCAGAATTCTAGACCTTTGAAGAGGAGAAGAGCTGGTAGGGCTGAGAGAAAGAGTTATTCTTCTCCAAGTGGTTGATTATTGGGGGGTGGGTTCGAGGACGATTGGTAGGGTTATTATTCTTCTTCCGTACTCAATTCTCTGTCATTCCTTTTTTTAGATGTTCTTGGTGGTGTAGCTAGGGCTTCCATGGGACATAGAATTAGATTTAGAATTTATTATTACAATAGAGTTATCATGCACGACTAAGATTATATGCCCCTTTGCCATATATATATTTATTACCACTCGATGTCAACAACAACCGCTACTCCCTATAACTCAAACAATTAGGAGTTCATGTAATGACCGGCTATTGACTCGCAGGAATTGTTTGCCATTCTAAGCGATATTAAGTAATAGTTTCATTAAAGATTAATACATACTAATGTAGTAAGTTGTCTAGACACGGCCCTGTGGACCAATGACGGGAGGTGAATAAGTCATGTCGACAGGGAGTCTGTGCTTCCGATCTGTTGCTTTCCCCGCATTTTCCATCCGTTTACTAGTTGTTGTTTTGTTCAATTCTTCCGTTCAATTTCCCCCTTCGGTTACTATTACTATTGTCTATCCCTTTTCTTCTTCTCTAATCTCTTTCTTCTTTCTCCCTACCTTCCCACTTGTCTCATCTAAGGAGCAATCTATGAGTATGGAAGCACCAGGTAAGTTCCGTCAATCTTCTAAATCTATTGAACAGCCTATTCTCTCTATGCCCGATCTTTCTATCTATGTACAATGATATCAAACTCGCAAAAGCTAACCAAATAATAGTCTATAGTCTAGCCCGAGGGCAACCGCCCTGTGCGCCCTGTACGGCCTGTACGGGACAACCACCCTGTCCCCGGCTCGACGTGCCAGTAGGCCTGTTACTCTTCTTCGGCGCCGAGATATATCCTCCCTTAACATTATCGGAATTGACAACAGCACCCTTCGCATCTCGTTGAATTCCCAGCTCCACCAACTTGGCAAACACCTTGGCAAAGTGGTCAAAGAAAAGATCCTTATCCTCCGCATACTTCTCCACCCAAACCCGGAATTTCGGATCGGTGATCAACGCAACGTCGGTAGGCAGCATCATCAACTGCTCATCGCCTTCCTCCGCATCGGGATCCACATACACAAACTGCTTGATGCCGTTCGCCAGCGTCTTAGACGTCCATTGGAGCTTGAGAAGCAGTTTGTAAAACTGGTTCGAGAACCGTGTCGGGTTGTTCACCCAGGGCCCCTCAAATCCACTCCGGTCGGTATGGCAGCGGCCCAGATTGTGTCCTCCCGCCAATGCGACGATCTCCTGGTCGTTGAAGCCCATGCGGTTGAAGATGAACCGCAAGTGGTCCGCTCCCTGGGCACCGTCGGGCAGACGACCCCGGGGTGGCACTTTCGAGTCATCGACTAAGTCTGTCCGGCCGGGCTTCCATTCGACTTCGGGTCCGCCTAGTTCTCTGACCGCTACCACACCTGCTAATGTCCACAGATCCGAGTATGTGATCCAGGGGTGCTTCTCCTTTACTGGTTCTAGGAAGGCCCGTCCGTATTGGAGACCGGCGTTGGCGGGGTCGCCACCTTCAGCTTCATATCGCATGCCGGCGCCATTTGAGCCGCCTGTGTCGGTCTCTGCGTCGTATGTTCCTGCGGAGTGCCTGGGAGAGTGATGGGTTAGTGAGTCGTCTCAAATCGCAGGACAAGGGAGAAAAGAAAATCAAAAAGAGAAAAACTAACCATGCCAATCGAACGAATACAGGTCCTGCGCTGCCATCGTCGTAATCCGGCTTCTTCAGTTGGGCGACAATGTCCCTCCGTACGGCATCATAATCCCCTGGTTTGCTCATCTCCGCCGATATTTCGTCTGGGGTAAAGGTCGGGTATAGATGTGGGTCGGGAAAAGCCTCAAAGAATGAAATTTTTCAACCCTCTTTGGTTGAATGAGTGACTGGAAAGGCGGCGATAAAAAAGTTGACTATAAGAGGAGGGAAAGAATGATCGGTGATTATAGGGAAGAAATATGAGAGAAGTATTTCGGTCCAGGAGGCGATGTCTTGTTCCTCGCACATGAAGAGAGGCAATGGGTGGATCCGCGGCTCGAAACAATAATATGACCGACTGTATCAAATGCCGAGGTTCATTCGCGCGACCCTTCCCAGCGCCCTCTACAACGGGGTAACTCCCCACGGAGAACCGGAGTATATTACACTATGGGTCATCTGTTGTTGACTGGAATTATTGATCGCTGCAGTTCGGTTCGGCTCTACAGGTCTACGTGGAAGTTATCCGTTACGATCTTGGGTGCATTCGCCTGCTTCAAGCATTCTTCATGAACTTAGAAGTGCAGCAGGGGGAAGATGAAAATGAGAATTAATTCATGGCAATCCATCTTAGGCATGTTTTCGTGATCGAATTCTGCCAGCATCCCGAATCAAAGGCCGCCGATACGATGGACCTCGGAACTTGATTTCCCGGCCATCAACAACTGGTCCCTATCTGCCTATCATCTGCTCCAGTTCTTCAGCCGCCATAATTTTGCGCGCAAGTTGCGTCAGAGACGCCCGTGATTACTGTCCACAGTCTGCTAGCTTAGTAACTGGTAATCAAGCTGGATCTGGAACGTCGAGAAGCATCACAAGATGGATCCGCGTACGCCTTTTAAGGTTGTCGCCACTCATCCCGCTGCTAATAACAAAGCATTTCTGGTTATCGGTCAAGGTCCACACATGTGAATGGTTACTGTAACGATATGCCATCTATCTTGTGGGTTTAACATACAACTCATTTGCTGGTCTCAGTTTTAGAGTCAACACTATGTTTTTCTAGGCTACAGCTACCAAATTGCAGCAAGGGAAAAAAAATCACCCCGAGAGTGATAATCCAATCTCTTATTTTCGCAGAAAAGGGAAAGAGACGGCACCATTTATTGAGTTGGCTCCGCTTGAATCGCATCTGCCGCTCCTCTCAACAGCATCCTCCGTTCGGCCTGTAACTTCGACAACTCGTTTTTCCACCTCAGAACCACCAACTCCTTCGTCGCATCATTGATATTTCCTCTCGCCTTCCCCAATCGCTCTTTCCACCGCCCACAAATCTCCTCCGAGTGCCTCATCAGGTCCCTAATTTCCTTGCGCACCTGCTTCCTCTCCGCTCGCCACCGTCGTTCGCGTTGTCGATGCCGCTCCACCTTTCGCTGCAGCCTCACGTGTCCTGACAATTCAGTCTTTTTGATGCTTTTGATAAAGTCATGGATGGGACGCGTGTGTTTAGCGCTCAGCGTGCCGTGAGAAAGCTGCTTCGAGATGCAGATGAAAACAGCGGAGATGTCGTTAGCGATCGATCGCAGGAGGGCAGATTTAGAGGCAGATGAGAGAGCTTCTAGGTTTTGGAGGCGCATTGCGCAGGAACCGGGGGTGTAGACGGGGTCTGAGAACGGCATCGTATTAATTCTTTTGTCAAACGTAGGTCGAGTAATTCTGTGTAGAGGATGGATTGTCTCAAATAGGATATAGGAGAAGAATAAGTAGGCTAGGTATTGAGTAGATCCTGGATTGTAGTCGCAATATATCTATATGACTCGGAAGCAGCTGATAGTATCAATATCATTCACTTGATGTAACTCCATATAAATCATAAAGTTGTTTACTTACTGTTCAGGTTTTTATCTCATTCACAACTTGGCGCCCCAAACCAACACATGGGAGCAGTACGATCCTAACAAAGAAATCACCACTGTATCCATACTCCCATTCACTTGTTCATTCATAACGATAGACAAAGACAGAGACATCAAGCCGCCACCCAAGAGCAAACATTCAACGCAATATACTTTGACAAATAATCATAGCCAAACAAAGCCCTAATCCTCACCCCAATTCCACCCAAAATATCTACAATTTCTCCCCACGCAGAACAGCAACAATCGCATCACCCACCTCCGTCGTCTCAGCTTTTCCACCCAAATCCGGCGTGCGGACACCAGAGTCCAGGACAGTTCGGACCGCCTTTTCGATCTGCTGTGCTTCGCGCTCCATATCCAGAGAGTACCGGAACATCAATGCCACGCAGAGAATCATAGCAACCGGGTTAGCGATATTCTTCCCGGCGATCCTATTCTTCCTTTAGCTCACAGCCCAACACAAGGTCCCCATCTCAAGATCTAAGAAGTAAGATAATAACTTACGTCGGCGCCGACCCATGAGTAGGCTCGTACAGCCCATTCGTCCTCCTCCTCGTCTCAGAAGGCAATCCATCCAAACTCGCACTAGGAAAAACACCCAACGTCCCCACGATCGAACCTGCTTGATCCGAAATCATATCGCC
Source organism: Aspergillus leporis (assembly GCA_009176345.1). Classification (NCBI taxonomy): domain Eukaryota; kingdom Fungi; phylum Ascomycota; class Eurotiomycetes; order Eurotiales; family Aspergillaceae; genus Aspergillus; species Aspergillus leporis. Next base: position 10,288 of record ML732343.1, on the reverse strand, counting down.
GAAGGTATTATCGGCCAAGATGACGCCGTTCAGAACACGCGGGTTCGTCGCGAGAATCAATGATGCGGAGTCCGCTAGCTGATGCACCAGCTTCACTTGCGGATACTCGGTTACCATGGTCTGTTCGACTACTCGGCGCCAGAGACGTGAGGAGGCGAGCACATTGGCTTTGTCCAGGGAGATGACAGGCCAGGGGGGATCGTGACGAAGAGCCAGTTCGGCAGAGAGTCGGGTGATGCGTTGAATCTCGGGGGTTGAGTAGCCCCATTCATCCATTGCTTGGTATCCATACCTATCAGCAAGAAATGTTCCGTCCATACCGGAGCAAAACAAGGGGAAAAGGTGATTTACCATAGTCCTCCTCCTCAACCTTCCTACCAAAATATGCGCCCCCACAGTTCTCCCTCACAACCACAAAGTCCACGTCCTCGATCACGTCCTGCCGAAACGGACTAAACTCTTTGGCTACACTCCGACTCGGTGAATCCGCTGAGCAAGGCCTCAGGTTCGCATATATGTCCATCGCCTTCCGCAGCTGTAAGAGTCCCCCCTCGGGTCCGTCCAGTCCCTTCCGCATGTTATCCCATTTCGGACCGCCCACGGCTGCGAACAGGACTGCGTCTGAGGCGAGGGCTGCTTCTTTGACGGTATCTGTTATTGGCTTACCGTGAGTATCGATACTGCAGCCGCCGATGAGTTCTTGGCGGAGACTAAAGGCTAGGCTAGATGTGTTGAAGCTATTGAGGACTTTTATAGCTTCAGTCATTATCTCAGGGCCGATTCCATCGCCGGGGAGGATGAGGATGTTGTAGGTTTTGGACATTTTTAATGGTTAGGGGAGGTATACTGTTTTTAGTGGGTGGAATAGATACTGGGGATTAGGTTGGTAAATTTAGAGATGGTTTGACTAGAAGGATTACTGCATGTTATACTGTTCACTGGCTTCCATCTCCGTTATGTCTCTTATCTATAGATCTACATTCGGTTCGGCCAAGAGACCGATTTTGCGGGGAAGAAGCCGTTTCTCCTCACGGCGTTGCCCCGATTCACGGAGTAGACTTGCTGTAATCCATTAGAGTTGGATGAAATACTTGACTAGCTATTAGACCCGAGGTAACCCAATGTATAAAGACTATACCAACTACAAGTCTCCCCCGATATCCCAAGACACAGAACTACATGAATGGTCGATATATGTCCCAAAAGGGAAATAGGGCAAGCCCTACCCCTTGTGTTTGCACCGTTTGTCTTACTGTTTTATGAGATCAGATACTGATTGCAATGCCCTCACATTGCTCATATCAACACCCTACGATTCTCTACAGTGGTGAACGAAGCATACCCGTCGCCATGGGCCAAATAGAAGAACTCCCCGACGACTTCGACGAGTCGCTTGATCTCAACAAACAGACCGCGAACCCGCCCAGCAAAGCCGCCGCCGGTCCCCCTCCCCCACCTCCGTCTGCCGCAGAGGAAACCGTTTTCCCAATCAATGAGGGACGGCTGAGGGAAATGGAGGCGGGTGCCCCGGATGCACCGAAGATGCCTCCGCAGATGGCGGCGGTGCGGTCGCATACGACAGACGAATTGGCAGCGATTATGAACAAGACGCCGCTGTTTATGACGGATATCGATCAGGCGGGGGATGAGGGTATGTTCTTTTCTTTATTCTTTTCTTCTCACCTTTTATCGGACATTTTACTGTTTAATATATTGCCTATGCTAACAACTCAATCCCGCGCAGATGGCGAGAACCAAATGTTGGATGCTCTTATAGCGATGCAGAACGAGGGCACCCGTGGAGATGTCGCTCAGAACTTTCGCGAGCAGGGTAACGAGGCTGCGAGGGAGAAGAGATGGATTGATGCGAAGGATTTCTATACGAGGGCTATTTCTGTGATCTTCGCGAAGGTGGACAAGTGGGAGAAGCCGGAAGATCCGGATAAGGAGAAGAAACTGCTCCGTCAGGTCGAGGAGGCATCTTACATTAACCGCGCTTTGTGTAATTTGGAATTGGGTGAGTTTTCTTCCTTCTGATTGTCTGCTTTCTACGCATAGATTCTTATCTTTCAGGCAACTACCGGTCTTGTACGCTCGACTGCGCCTCGGTGCTCAAACTGAACCCCAAGAACATCAAGGCGTTCTATCGTTCCTCTATGGCTTGCTTTACACTCGATAAGCTGGAGGAGGCTGAGGATGCTGCGAACCGTGGGTTGGCTCTTGATCCGGAAAATAAGCCCCTTCAGACTGTGGCTTCGAAGGTCGCTGAGCGCAAGGCTGCCAAAGAGCGTATCGCCGCGAAGCGGAAGGCGGAGGAGGAGAGATTGCGCAAGGAAAAACAGCTTCTCGATACTGCGTTGAAGGCCAGAGAGATCAGGACTCGCAAGACAAATCAGCCGGCCGACATGGAGGATGCGGCCATTCGTCTCACCCCGGACCCTCTCTCTCCCGAAAGTACTCTCGAGTTCCCCACGATGTTGCTCTATCCCATGGATGCGGAGTCGGACTTCATCAAGTCGTTCAATGAGTTGAACAGCATTCAAGACCACTTGGAATACATCTTCCCCTTGCCGTGGGACACAAAGAAGGAATACACTATTAACAGTGTCGATTGTTTTATGGAGACCATGACCGGAGGGTTGGTTAAAGCCGGAAAGAAAGTCTCGCTTTTGCAGATTCTGAGTGGCAGCAAGGTCGAGGTTGTTGATCAGTTGGTGACGATCTACATTGTGCCGACCGCGAAGACAGACAAGTTTGTCGCGGAAATGAAGGCTAGAAAGATGAGTTGAAAATGCTCCTCGCTTCTTTCTTTGCCTTTGGCAGCCCGTCACAGGGCAAGTCAACCCTGAGGCTCAGGCATCGGCGAGAAGGCTTCTAGGCTGTGAGTGCATGCAGACAGCAGACCTGCTGGCTGTCGGTTTCTTCCACAAGCGACCATCAGGCGCTCAGTGATCTACCAAATGGACATGGAGCCTTATTTACCCATATACTCCCATGCGGGGAACATGGCCCATCCACTACTTCGGTCATGGCCACCTGCTCACTGGAGTCGCGTCATTTTGGCTGGCCATGCGTCGGGACCATGGGCCGAATGCCGTTATGATGATATGTTATATACTCGTACATATTTAGAATACAATGAATGCCATGAATAGAAACCTCGTCTGATGAAAATGCCACTGGCATCGGATGTCAATCCACAATATTGAAGAGGATCCTATCCCTTAATTTACTATCTTGAAACTGACATTTATCCGTAACTACTAGACAGTGGAGTCGTTCCTATCCATCAATCCTGTTACCCACTATTGAATCCAGAATAAGCTCCGTTCACAGCGATAACCGCTGGTCCATGTCCCCACTCGATATAGGCTAAAAACCTGAATTGCCCGAGACATTCTTGAGTGAGGGGGTTGAAGCCGTTTCAGATAGATTAACAGATCGCACACGGACCAACAATCCGATGAATGAAAAGGAACCGCTGAAGAATCCGGCATTAATTCTCCGCGGCTGGAGTCATGCCATGAGATTAATGAAACCGGGTCTAGTGTAATCGCCATCCATGGTTAAATTAGTTTGCTTCAGCTATGTCTGCTTAGTCTAGAGGATAGAATGGTATAAATGGTTTTGGCCCTCCTCGATAAATGCTCTCTCCTATTGATTATTCTCCGTTCCTTTAAGCTCAGATCCTGGAGATCACCTGTCCAACTCTGACATTCCTTTTCACTTGTGTAATCTGTTATAATGCGTTTCCAGCCCATCGCCACGGCTCTGGCTGTGGGTGCCTCTGCCCATGTGTTCGTCACTCCCCTACCCTGTCCTAATGGAAATATCCAGTCTTTGCGCCGAATACGGTATAATCTAACAGAATAAAAAGCGCTCAAGCAGCTGGCCTGCATGACGCCGCCGTCGCAAAAGGACTTCTTTACTTCGGTACCGCAACCGATAACCCCGAACTCACCAACACCTCCTATGTCACCCAGTTGAACAACACCAATGACTTTGGCCAGATTACGCCTGGAAACTCACAGAAGGTGAGACCTGTTCGCCTTTTCGATATGCGTGTAATATCTTAAAGATCACTGAGTAGCTAATGGAATGGAATGGATAGTGGGACACAACCGAGCCGACCCAGGGTCAATTCTCCTTTACCAAGGGCGATGTCATTGCCGATCTTGCGGAGGCCAATGGCCAGAAGCTGCGATGCCATAACTTGGTTTGGCATCAGCAGTTGCCCAACTGGGGTATGCATAAATACTTTTAGTTGTCGGTGGAATGTCAAATGCTGATTCAAGATAGTTTCGAGCGGATCCTGGACCAACGAAACCCTAACTGCCGTCCTGAAGAACCACATTACCAACGTGGTCAAGCACTACAAGGGACGGTGCTACGCATGGGACGTCGTTAACGAGGGTATGCCTTATCACTTGTAGACCTTAGCCTACACCCATCGGCCATACTAACGACAGAAATAGCCCTCAATGACGACGGCTCCTACCGAGACTCCATCTGGTACAAAACAATCGGCGAGGCCTACATCCCCATTGCCTTCGAGGCTGCCGCTGCCGCCGACCCAGATGTTAAGCTCTACTACAATGACTACAGCATCGAATGGGGTGGCTCCAAGTCCACCGGTGCCCAAAACATCGTCAAACTCATCCAATCCTACGGTGCCAAGATCGACGGCGTCGGTCTCCAGGCCCATTTCACCGTCGGTCAGACCCCCGTCCGCAAGGACCTTGCCAGCAACCTGAAGTCGTTCATCGATCTCGGCGTCGAGGTCGCCTACACCGAGGTTGATGTCCGCATGAAGACCCCCGCCACGGAGGCGAACCTGCAACAGCAGAGCACCGAATACGCATATATCGTCGGTGCTTGCTTGGATACGGAGGGCTGTGCTGGTGTGACGATCTGGGATTGGACGGATAAGTACTCCTGGGTGCCAAGCACTTTCTCGGGTTACGGAGCTGCTTGCCCCTGGGATGAGAACTTCGAGAAGAAGCCTGCTTATGTGGGAATCTTGGAGGTTCTGGGAGGTGAGGCTTCTGCTTCTACACCCACTTCTGCTTCTGCGCCTTCTTCTACTTCTACCTCTACCACAGCTATCTCGGCTACGGCTCACGCTACAACAGCTGCGGCTTCTACTATCGAGGCCCCTGTCGTCAGTCAGAAGCCTGTAGTTGAGAAATCTTCCACATCTGCGCCTGCACCTGCTCCTGAGACCACCACTTCCGCCATTGCCTTGACCACTGCTGCTGCTTCTGCTCCCGCCACTACTTCACTTTCTTGCCCCGGCATTGCTTCCACCAACATATTCACCACTGCTCCTTCATCCTCTTCTGCTGCAGCGTCAACTGACTCAGTCCCTCAGCCTAGTTCCACCGGTTCCAGCGGTAGCCTTGTCAAGGCTTACTACCAGTGCGGCGGCATTAACTACAGCGGTGCCACCCAGTGTGAGGAGGGTTTGACTTGCAAGAAGTGGAATCCTTATTACAGCCAGTGTGTTTCGGCTTAGAGGCCTTGGTTTGTGATAGGTGTATTCTGTATAGATGTTGATCCTAAAAGCTGGAATGCTTTTAAGACTTGCGTCGCTGTCTGATTCGTAGTAGTAGTTGGTTTGGATCTTGGGTGGTTTGGGGATCTTGTATTGTTACTCCATACTTTGGTTTCTTTCTATATACATATTTGATTTATTTATTATTTCGGGGTAGGTAAATGCTACTTTTAGTGCTCAATCTGTAAAATGAGATTTATTCAGAGTAAAAAGGTCTCAATTATTGTAGAACACGATCCAGTGACCAACTTATTTCTGTAAATGTGAAGTGTGCCTAGGTAATTGTAAATAGCAGAATATTTACCTGCTTAAGTTTAGATTTCGAGCCATCAAGATCCATACTCCAGATCTAGATCGCAAGGTAAGATCACATGAGCTATCCCAGCACCGTTGGCATGCTTAATATACTTAGTAGGCGCCACTTGTAGAGCAAGGATACATCACTAGCCTTAACCAGTTCTACTCCGTAAGGTAGTGCTCGGGCCTACAGGCTTCTAGCAAGGTTCTAATACTCTGAGTCTAATGTAAGTCTAACGACGCAACCGCAGAGAACATCGTGTAGCCTAATACTTCCCATTTCCAAACCAGGCCCAAACCTCGCTCGTGCCAACGCGCAATTACCCTCACTCCCTCTTAGGCAGAAATCACCAAAGAAAAACTCAAGATAAACTTCTGCTAGTAAACAATCTCGCGAAGAATCCTCCCTATCACCTACGCAAAGCAGAACAGCTGGCAGCTCAAGACGGCGGCGAAGCACAGCATACAAAACCGAGTGCACAGTTCTCAATTCCCAGCGGCCCGAGCACGGGCAGAAGTAAGTAAATGAGCCGCCATAAAAGGAATCCGAGAAGTTACTTGTCCATCCGACTTCATGTACTTAGTATGATATATGCTGGAAAAACAAGGCAAGGACTGCTGTGCTATCAGGTTAAGTCGGTCAGAGGATACCGTTTACCATAACCCCTTGCTGCTCGAATACGATTCGTCACTTTTAATATTAATCAGCTATAGTTGGGGCCCTTTTTTAATTTCTATGACATCTCCTTCATTTTTTCCTTCCCCTCATACATTAGAATTTGTTAAAATGCTCCCTTTTTTCCCTCCTGGTTTCCTCCCGTTTCTTTGTCCGAACCCTTTCCGCGACGATGGTTGTCTGTACTCCTGGACTCTCTCCTCTATTACTTATCTTCCCTTTGTTGATTGGACCGAAAGTCTATTAATATGTTTCCTATCCGAGTGATGTGATTGTGAATGAATGCTCCTGGGACGCCGATTTCGCTGGAAAACAGATGGACAAAAGAAATATGCTAAATGAGCGTGGGTGTGTGGATGGTAAAATCAAGTGAGTAGAGGAAATACGGTGCAATAAGAGAGAGTAGAGCGATGAATGAATCTACTCGAAAGAGACAAAAAAGGGAGAAATTAATAACTGGTGAAATAGTACGGATTCCCACAACCCGTTAGATCCGCACCTGTCATCCCCATCACAGGGAGAGGTTGCTGGTGATGGCTCATATGAGGCTCACTATAGTACTTCAATGGATACTGCGTATCCAATGAGACTGTTGTGGGCGGTTCGTGGTGGAACATGTTTGTGCTTGAGAAGTCCAGCGGATATGTGCTTTCGCCTGTACGGGTCCGCTTCAGGGTATTCAGGGAGGGTAATGAGGGGGGTAGACAGGGGTCCCAGGTGCTTGTGCTGATGCTGCTGGTGGACTTGGTGGAAATACTGTGCTTTGTTGTGGAGCTCATTGGGGAGCTGCCGGTTGAGGGGAATACGGAGGTGTGGGATTCCATGTCTGGGACTTCTTTTCGGTATACGGGGTTGGTGTCGGTTTTCAGAGGTGAGCTCGTTGCTTGGGTTTCTGTTATGTCCGGGAGGTTTACCCGCGACACGCAGACGACTGCTTGGCCATCTGATTAATGTTATTTGGGGTTTTGATTAGAAGTTCTGGGGGAAAGAAAAGAAGGTACGTACCAGTCCTGCCGTCGAGGTAGGCCTCCTCTTCTTCTCGCACGCTGTATATCTCGTCCAAAACGTGCAGCCGTTCGCTAGGCAGGATCTGCCGGCGAATGGATTGATCTGCCTCCTTCAGCTTCTCGACGCAGATGGCGTGGCTAGGTCGGAGCTCGCAGAGAATGTGTATGAGCAGTCTAATTCTCTCGGCCTTGAGAAGATGGTCAGGTTCTCGGTGGGTGACCCCCGAAGGCCACCAACCAGGCTTGGTCAGCTCCGGGTCGAATTGCTGCGAGGACCCAGATATGATCTTGCGTCCGTTGTACGGATAATTGACCTGTTTGCGTGGCTCGACCAGCTTGATGTATGCTTTGGCCAGGATTCGGCAGTTAATCTGCTGCAGGCTCTCAAATGCCTTCTCGTAGTATTTGCGTAGAAGACTGTGGTTCCGGATGGGTAGCATTGTTTTCTGATGGCAGTTGATACTCATCGGTACGACGCATTCGTGGGATACCCGCTTTCTCTTGGCCGGGTGACCATCTTGTGCATGCGGTTGAAACCTAGCTTTCTGTCAGTGTTGTGCAACTGTGGTTACGAGGAGTTCTAGTACACACATTGAGTTTTTGCGGCTGAGGCTACTCGTGTCGTGCATGCCTGGGGACTGTGGCGACATAGGGCTCTTGCCCATATGATCTTGGTTTGTTCTCGGGGATCCTGCACTCGGCTGTCAGTCCGATGTCTTCTTTATATGGCCAAAGATGCTAACCTATCACGCCGGGGTCACCTTTGTTGGACAACGCCACGGCTCTCAGGAAAGTATCGGTTACATTAGGTGAGAGTATGGACTGGCAGCTATTCACGATAGAAGGTGAAGCTTCAAACCGAAGCTTTCCACTCTCATCAATGTATATAAGGGCAAAATGAATAGAGGACAGGCCGTCCAGCGGCGCATCCATGGATATCGGTGTCTGGGCCTGTAGGAGGCAAAATCAGCCTGGAGAACCTTCAAAGAGGAAACTGAGAGGTCTGTGGTTACAGTACCATATTCTGTGGTTGCATTGGCCTCTGTTCAGAGAGAGTTGGGGATTGAGGATCGCCTAAATGCTAAATTTTAATACACCTGTTGCCAATCAGGTGCACTGGGAGGAGAAAGGCACCTACGTGCAGAAGACGTCTCTAATGAATGGGCACGAGAACCAGCATTAAAATTTTAAAGGTGCAGGAAAGGGGAGTGACGACCAATGTTTCTTGGGGATCCACCGACAATAAGCTTATAGGATCTTCCTGAGCTGTAACCACTTTCCAACCCCCGTCGATGCTGCGATGCGCTTTATATGCGACGGTCACACGCTTCGCTGAGGGGGAAACGCCAACGCCAATATTCGAAAATAGTAAAAAAAAAAAAAAGCAACTTCATTGGGAGGGGAGAGTTTCTACACCGTAATGAAACAGTACAGAATAAATTAATCAACCCAAGCTGTGTCAGTATGTGCGTGGCCTTACTCCGTATGTGGCACAGCATTCGACGGGCCCTCACAACAGAGTCCGCTCAGATGCATTGGGCTTGCAAACTAATGGCTCATCTGCATTGTCCTTCGCCCCCAATGATCTACTGCCTAGATGGCGGAAAGACTGGATTCGATCGGGCTTAGATCATGCCTACAGAGCGTCATTTCATGCCAGTTTATTCGCTTCAGATTCTTAGCAGGATTTCTTTTCTACTTTTTCTTTTTCTCATTTTTCATTTTATTTTATTCTATTTTTTGCTATTTTTTTTCTTTTACTTTCTTGTTCTTGTTATTTTACCCTGTTTTTCTCTTCAAGGGGAGACCCGTATAGCATCATCTTAGCAGTCATATGAGCTATAATTCAAGATGATTCCTTGATGATGTGGTAATGAGTATAAGACTTGTTTTGTATCAGGCTCATCCATCGATCGTGGCAAACGGATCAGTTCGGCCGACTCGAACAGAGCCACGAAAAGAATAGCTCATGGGCCAGAAAATCACCGAGATGCCTATGCTGTATTCAATAATCTAGATGGGCGTACCCGCACGGTGTATTCAGCGAGGCCCAGAGCCATGGTCCTTCATCCTTTGGAGATCTTTTCCGGCAGGAAGTCTGTCCCGTCTGTCGGAATCATGGTGGTCACGATTCCCTCCCATTTCCGCTCTCATTGTGTCTATCCCTCTCGGATCTACCTCGATAGGACTGAATAGTTTCTTTTGGCCTGGGCTCGTCGAACCCCCCTTGCCTCGCGCATCGGGTGTCAGGCATATGCACTCGCGCCACATGAAAGCTGTGGAGTTAAAGCTGATAAAATAGTAGGGAATGAAAAAGTCAAATTCCCTGACCCGGCATAAGAAACAGAACTCTCCCGGTGTCGATCTAGATACGGCAATTTCCGTTGCAGGGTCCTGACGGAGGCGAATCAATGCAGACAAGTCAATAAGGCTCCATACGTGTGTCCACCGGATATCTACAGGGAAGAGTAGATGCAAGACGTATGCAAGACAATACGGGGTAGTTGGATGACGTTGTGGGACGCCTTTTTTTCTTTTTCTTTAATTTTATTTATTTATTTTTTGTTTTTGCCCAACTGGAGACATCCTGATGTATGCGTTAGTTCATCGAACCGATTGAAGTCCGGACGAACCAGGTAGTCTAAGTGAGCTAATATCACTGGCGTCGGAAATCGGTTGCGGGGCCAGGGTTTTTGGCACTAGTCTGGCTTCAATGGTATTGTTCTTCTTCTTTTTTTTTTTTTTTTTTTTTTT